>JAJOOF010001864.1:0-43768 GCA_029582545.1 Solanum lignicaule | reverse complement strand
GAGACTGGGAGAGAGAGGAGAGAGGCGAGAGAGAGGGGGCAAAGAGTGGGAGAAAGGTGAATTGTATATGTATATAGGTTAGATAATTGTATATTATATATATGTATTTGTATATATGACAAGCGAGATTGGGAGAGGGAGGAGAGAGGCGAGCGAGAGAGGGCAGAGAGTGGGAGAGAGGTGAATTGTATATGTATATAGGTTAGATAATTGTATATTATACATATGTATTTGTATATTCTGGTGAATTATACGTATACAAACGTGGCTAATTATACAAACTCGAAGTCAGCCTGCGTAATTAATGTATAATGTTAGTCGTGAGTGGTAATTATAGCAAACTATAGCTATGATGAGTAATTAAGTAGTATAAGTTTGCTTAACCGTGTAATTTTCCCTAAATTAATAGTGTAATTGATTAGCCAATAACCGACATGTTTGAATGAGTATGCCCCTTTTAGAAAAAGCAGGTAACTGGATTAGTAGTTTGTTCCTTTCAACTTTATTTTAAGTAAATATTACTAATGTATTTCCTTTAGTTTTAAATTAGAGACATTTTCTTCCTTCTAACCAAGCAATACATTATTCAAATTATGGTTTTTAATTCATTCAAAGACTAAACAGAGGTCTAATTTTAATATTTTTCGTTAATTTTTTTTTTATTTATGTTAAAAAATTCACTTAATATGTATAGATAGTTTATTGAGAACCCATAAAAACTCAAAATTCTGAATCTATTTATAAGTTGAACAGTTAGAGAAGTTATTCGGAAGAAATAAGATAAAACAAGTTTGCATTATGACGTATATTTACACACTTCATTACAATTGAATATCATGCTCATCAGCTCCAAATTGTTAAGTTCCGTAAGACCATATATAGTAAACCAATTTATAAAATAAAAAATCAATGATCCAAATTAACTAACGTATAACATATTTTAAATCACTAATTAACTGCAGCCAAGATGGTTTTGTAGGAATTAAGTAGTCGTCTGCAAAACATCACCAAAACCCCCCTCTCTAAGATACTGAATGTACCTCGAGAATTCAGGCCTTGCAGTTGCTTTCTTCTTCCTCTTCGTTTCGAATAGACTAAATATCGGATGAATCTTGCTCGCTTTTTTTGCTTCCTTTACCTGAGCACTTGCACGAAAATTGTCCTCGGATGTGACCTTCTTTGATGAAGAGCTAAAGAATTTAGCAGCAGCAGGAACTGTTCTGTTTCTGCTCAATTTTGGCTTTCCCAATATTGGAGCACTTGCCTCCTCCTCATCTTCCTTGTTCAATACTCCGTATCCTCTGTAGTCCCTTCGTGTACTCATTGCTCTAAACATGGCTTAGATTTAATTATTTGGTGTATAAGTTACAAAAAAAAAGTGAAACAGCACCCAAATTTCTTGAATTATAGGCTGCTTAAAATGAAGGAAGAGATTGAGAGATGAAGAAAATAAAACATATGTTATATAGGAGTAGTAGTTAGGTTGGGGCTTATTTAATTGTGGTCTCACTTTTCAAAAATTGCGTGTTCGCACGTGGTTCTTTGATAGTCTATTGCTGAAGAAACCCGGAACTTTCCTTGTTTTGACTTCTCCTCATAAATATTTATTATATATAGTACTACTCTGACCATAATATATGGAAGAAAAAAACAAACAATTTAATAATAATAATAATAATTGAAGTGTGACCGTAGACCTTCCTAATTCTAACAAGGCATGCTATGAAAATGTATTTTTTAGTAGATGTTAAATATAATATTTTTAATTTTAGTTTCTGTATCTTTCTTTTCATTGATGATTGAAAATAACTAATGTGGATAAACATTACTTTCTCCGTCCATTGGAATTTTGAGAATCAATTTAGTATCTCTTATATGTTTTTTTAAATATTATAAGTTGTTAATTATTGTAATTTATAATATTTTTGGATTAATTTTCAAATTTTATTTTTAAAATTAAAATTTTTATGTTTGCATTCAATACGAAAATTTAGAAGTCTAAATCTCAAAATTCAACTGCGCCCTATAAATTGGGACGTATTTGATTGGTAAAGACCAACAAATTTGCATATGTTTGGACGAGTATTCTTCTCTAAAGCAAAAATATGGATAAGAAGTTTGTTGTCTTACATTATTAGATAACTGTCATTCGCCATAGGGCCATTTTGTTGGTGAATCAATCATTTGAGTATCATGAGTGTTTCTTTATTTTTTGATTGAATCATTGTAACACATTTATAATGAGACTAATCAAGCTTTAGATAATCCTTTTATATTCCAAAATCAAAACCTAAACCTTCCTCTATATATAATAGAAGTTAAATACATTGATTAACAGTTATACCTATATTACAAACTTAGCTTTGTCAGCTTTAATTTTAGTCACTAGAATGGTTCCAATAAATAGTTGTTACATATTCAATGAATTTCTCAATATAAATACAACATCCATGCAAAAGTCATTGGATTCTCAAAACTCATTAATTATGTATTCGGCTAATATTCTAAAGAGGCAAAATTAAGGAACCCACATTGGGAGGAAGAGGTGCAGTACATCACCAAAACCCCCCTCTCTAAGATACTGAAAGTACCTCGAAAATTCAGGCCTAGCAGTTGCCGCCTTCTTTTTCTTCGTCTGAAATAGACTAAATATTGAGTGAATCTTGCTCGCTTCCTTTTGCTGAGTATTCGCCCGGAAATTGTCCTCGATCGGACGTCACCTTCTTGGACGATGAGCTAAAGAAGTTAACAGCAGCTGGAACCGTTCTGCTTTTACTTAACTTTGGCTCCAACATTATCAATTCATCGTATCCTCTATAGTCTCTTCGTGTACTCATTGCTCTAAACATGATTTCAATTAAGTAGTAGTACTCACAAGTAATAAAAAATAGGGAAAATTGTATGAAATAGCAAACTATTAATTCAAATTAAATGTTATAGCCATAATTTATTTTATTTGTAATTCACAACAAACATTCCATTTTTTGCCATCTGGTTCGGTATACAATTAGTCATTTTCGGTATACAAATGTATAAAATGCGTTTGTGTTTGTATAAAGCCAGAGAAAAGTGTATATACAAATACAAATATATATATTTTCGTCCTATACACTTATAATTATACAAATACATATCTTATTATATAATTACAATGTATAAATGAATTTATACAAAACTGAACAATTTGTACAAAATTGGATATATCTAGCGAATTATACAAATCAAAAGCTCTATATCAAACATAAAATTTGCTATGGAGCGCAATTATGCAAACTATAACTATAACATTCAAATATGATTTTTATGTTTGCTATATGTGAGAGTTGCTCATTAAAATAACACAGCTCCCAAATGTTCTCGAACTAGGCTTAAAATGAAGGAATTAGAGATTAGTATTAGATTAGAGAAAATAAAGGATAATGTTATACTCCCTCCATTTCATATTAATTGAATTGTTGAGACATTTTTCATTTTTCAAATTAACTTAATTGTTCAATTTTCAAGACTATTTTTAGAATGTTCTTTCAATTTTACCCTTCATTAGTTAGTATTGGAATTAGTTATTAATTAATGTTTAGTTATTTTAATCATAAATTTGACAATAGTTAATTAATAAGAGTTGAAATGAAAAGTTATACCTAATTTATATCTTAATCTTCTTTTCTTAAAGGATGTAAAACACATCAATAATTTAATTAATTTGAAACGGAAAAAGTATAGTAGAGTTAGTTAGGTTGGGCAACTATATACGTTTGAGGTATTTTTAGTAACACATATATATGTGGCCCTCTTATTTTTCTTAAGTTGCGTGTGCTTGTGGTTGTAAGTACATGGCTTAGCAGAGTTTGTTTTGACTTTCTCGTCGGAAATACAATTAATTTTCTTGATTCCAACATGCACGCTATGATTATTACTCGGAGAGTCGGAGTACATGTTTTTTTTTCTTCTTCTGGATGAAAATAAATCAATTCGGATAAAGTATTTAATTACTCATAAGCCAAGATTGAACGAGTACACTCCTTTTTAGAAAAAAATAAGAAAATATTAAAAAAAAAGGCGTCATGTCGTATGAGTATTTATTTATTATATTTTTTATTAAATTATTGTACCACCTTTAATATGTGATTGATTAAGTTTTGCCTTTTTATATTTCAAATTCAAGACTTAAAGCCATCCTGCATAATACGGGTTAAGCGTTTAATTTTGAAGAATAGAGGCTGTATTTATAAACTAAACATATATTCAAGTGAAGTTATTAAATGGAAAATTGAAACTTATTTGTAATATTTATGAAATTTTAAAAGAATTTGATAAGTAAAAGTAAAATGTGACAGACGTAGCAGGTATTAGTATATACTTCTAACAAATTTTAAAAGAATTTGCTATAATGGGCCATTTGAAAAGACGGTTAAGAACATACAACATCATTTGTACGCAGAAGTTGCCTGCATATACAATTTAGCATAAATAATAGCAGTATACTATTATAAGACTTACTATATTCTCTCAGTTTCATATTAGTTGTCACATTTCTTTTTAACGTGTTTTTTATGAAATCGTAAATAAGAAGTGTTTTTACTTATTAAGGCCTCAATTGTTTTAGTGTAATCAATATTTTTTTATCCTTAATCAGAAGTTTCGAGTTCGAGTTTCTTAGAATATGAAGTCGAATTTCAATATGGGAATCGGACACTGGGTGGAACCTTTAAAGAAAAATAGCAAACAAGCCAACATTCCAAAATCATGATCTGTTACATTCCATATACAAATTTTGACAAGAACAACATGGTCATGATCACCTCCAAAATTAAAAAAAAAACCCTGCAAGTTTAATCTCACAGCAATATTAATGTTGGATTTGCAGGAAGTACTAAATCTGCAATACATCACCAAAACCTCCCTCTCTAAGATACTGAATGTACCTCGAGAATTCAGGCCTAGCAGTTGCCTTCTTCTTCTTCTTTGTTTCAAATAGACTGAAAATCGGGTGAATTTTGCTTGCTTTTTTCGCTCCCTTTACCTGAGCACTCGCCCGGAAATTGTCCTCAGATGTGACCTTCTTTGATGAAGAGCTAAAGAATTTAGCAGCAGCAGGAACTGTTCTGTTTCTGCTCAATTTTGGCTTTCCCAATATTGGAGCACAAACCTCCTCCTGATCTTCCTTAATCAATACTCCATATCCTCTATAGTCCCTTCGTGTACTCATTACTCTTAACATCACTTAGATTTAATTAATTAGTGTGCGTGCGTACAAGTTACAAAAAGTGAAACAACACCCTTAAATTATAGGTTGCTTAAAATGAAGGAAGAGATAATGAAGAAATTAAAAACAAAGCATATGTTATATAGGAGTAGTAGTTAGGTTGGGATACTAGCTAGCTAAATGAGTTAATTATTTATTTAATTAATTCCTACTATTAGTTGTCAAAGTTTGCGTGCGCTATGTGATTGTTAAGGTATTGAAATTAAGTACTATATTTATAATTAATATATACATGGCTGAGCGGAGCTGGAATTAATCCTTGTTTTGACTTATCCTTCTAAATCAAATTAATTAATTGACATATCTGGCCAACAACAATATTTATAATGGAAGTGTGACTATGGAGCTTCCAAGTTCAAATTAGGCATGCTATGAAATATACTAATATATGACAAATTTTAATTTTTAAGTATATATATTTTTAGTTTTGTTGAAAACAAATCAATTTCGATATATTATTATATGATTAGTAAAAGACCAACGTGTTTGAATTGATCCAATCCGTTTTAAAGAAAGCAGGAAAAGTGATAGAAAGTTCAATATAAGATAGATTAAATAAAAGTTTAAACATAATCAAAATGTTGACGGATTATAGATAATTGTCATCCACTTGACGGATCCTCTCTAATCAATCACCAGTTCCAAGGACCTGAATGAAGTTATAGTTTATCCTTATATAAATGGAATATATTATGAAATTTTAAAATAAAATACATGGGTTCCGTGTATAAAATGTAGCAATATTATCACACTACTAATTGGTATAAATTTGTCAAATATTATTTGTTTAAGTTTCTATTCAGGATTCTTAATTAATCGGCACATGGTTAATTTTTCTTCTTAAAAGATTTCATCAGCTGTTGAAATTTTCTTTTCTTTTTTAAGAACTTGAAACCTTGTTAAAGTCTATGATATCATCACTATTTGGATCCTTTTGTAGGTAAAAAAAAAACACAAGTTACATATTTGACAAAGGACGAAAATCGTTATCTCCACTAATTAAATATATATGATTTATACACTACTTATGTATAATTTATGTATATTATACACCTGCAAGCTGTTGTTTCGAGTGAATAGTGATGACTATATAGTGTCCCTTAAAACTGAAGCAAGCATTGCAAGTACATATAAAATCTCTAGAACGATTCAAATTGAAATTTTTAAACAGGTAAAGAAAATGTTTAGAATACCTGCAAAACAAAAAAGTTCATCCATTTTTATACTCTCTTTATTTCATAATTGATTGTCTGATTTTGACTTTATACAAAGTTGAAAAAAGTTTGGAGGACTTTTTAATCTTGTGGACTTAAACTTAAGATGTATAGGGTGTACCAAAACATATTTGAATCTTGTCGTGTTAAACATGTCATGTGAAAAATTGAAATTAAAGAGTTGTGCCAAAAAAGAAAAGATACATTCATTTTTAAATAGACTAAAAATGAAAGTAAGATAAACAAATTGAAACAAAGAGAATAATTTTTTTAAAATTTTCAAAAGCATTAATGTGAAATTGATTCATTATTAACTTTAGGTGTAATGAGCTTTCAAATAACTCAATATAATTCCATAAGCCAAAGAAGATATATTAAATGCATTCAAATTTTTTATTGAGAAGCTGTTTTTGATAGAATCTTCGGCTAAAAAAAGTGAAATAAAATACCGTACAACATAGTAATTCTTTATTATATATATATGCAGATAAGAAAGTGGCCAGACACTTCACACTAGCCCTTCCTCTTTCACCAACCAGTCATATTTGGTTAAACCAACCAAGTTATTGAACGGTATGTTGAGCACGTGCTTACCATCTAACATTACCACTCCTAACACCTCTACGTGCAAGCAGTATAAAAACAAAATACATAAACATAACTAAAAGCTCATATCGTTGTAATTGTTATATACTAGTGGTAATTAAGTCCAGTCACTTGAGGTTAAATTTTCTGACTCTTTTTACCTCCCATTTCTGAAAATGGCAAGTGAAGTTCATGCAGTTGTTGATGCCCATTCTCCTCTGAAGACGCCAACGGTTTGCGTCACAGGAGCAGCTGGATTTATCGGCTCTTGGCTTGTCATGAGACTCCTTGAACGCGGTTATAATGTCCATGCTACTGTTCGTGATCCTGGTATGTTTTCGTTTTATTTAACTTCTATAGACTGTCAAATAATTTCTAAACCCATTAATCAATCCGTACAAAGCTGCATTTTGAGGATCCAGAGAGGTGTATGACGGTGCTAGAAGTTCAATGACCCTTATATAAAGATGCATGAACTTTTGTAGAGAACCAGAAGAAGGTGAAACATCTGTTGGAATTGCCAAAAGCTGATACAAACTTGACGCTGTGGAAAGCAGACTTGGCAGTGGAAGGAAGCTTTGATGAAGCCATTCAAGGTTGTCAAGGAGTATTTCATGTGGCTACACCGATGGATTTCGAGTCCAAGGATCCAGAGGTACTATAAAGTAACAGAGTAACTCATCAATACTTATGGACTTGTTACATTTCTGGATGATTAATACTAACATAACTCTCATGACATTGATATACGTGACAGAACGAAGTAATTAAACCAACAGTCAGGGGAATGTTAAGTATCATAGAATCATGTGCTAAATCTAAAACAGTGAAGAGGCTGGTTTTCACTTCATCTGCTGGAACTCTTGATGTCCAAGAGGACCAAAAACTTTTCTATGACGAGACCAGCTGGAGCGATTTGGACTTCATATATGCTAAGAAGATGACAGGATGGGTTCGTTTGGCTATTCTTTTCTTTTAAGAATACCCTTTCTATGTTTAAAAAGAAATAGAAAAAGTATTTTCATCACATTACTTTGTGAATTTAATTTGATTGCAGATGTATTTTGTTTCCAAGATACTGGCAGAGAAGGCTGCAATGGAAGAAGCTAAAAAGAATTACATTAATTTCATTAGCATCATACCACCACTGGTTGTTGGTCCATTCATCACACCTACGTTCCCACCTAGCTTAATCACTGCCCTTTCACTAATTACCGGTATGATGTAATCACAATGTCCAGAAGACAGTCACATCCTTTAATTCCAGTAATTACTTTAATAAACAGCTTTTCACAATCATGGGCTTAATCGGATAGAGATGTGCAGGGAATGAAGCTCACTACGGCATCATTAAACAAGGTCAATATGTGCATTTGGATGATCTTTGTGAGGCTCATATATTCCTGTATGAGCACCCCAAGGCAGAGGGAAGATTCATTTGCTCGTCCCATCATGCTATCATCTACGATGTGGCTAAGATGGTGCGACAGAAATGGCCGGAGTACTATGTTCCTACTGAGTAAGCCTCTCTGCTCCTCTGTATTCCTAAGTATACTTGGCTCCTTCATAGAGTGATGGCTTGGTAATTCAATCTGGTAAAATAACAGGTTTAAGGGTATCGATAAGGACTTGCCCATAGCGTCTTTTTCATCAAAGAAGCTTATGGACATGGGGTTTCAATTCAAATACACTTTGGAGGATATGTATAAAGGGGCCATTGAAACTTGCCGACAGAAGCAGTTGCTTCCCTTTTCTACCCGAAGCACTGCAGACAATGGAAAAGACAAAGAAGCAATTCCCATTTCTACTGAAAACTATTCAAGTGGCAAGGAGAATGCACCAGTTGCCAATTGTACAGGAAAGTTTACCAATGGTGAAATCTAGTACCGCAACCATACGAAATAAAAAGGCGAGCTACCCTACCAACATGTTCTTCTTGGTTCATGATGGCTGTTTGAGGTTTTTCAATATAACATGAGTAAAATGGTCGATGAATATACGGAAATTCTCATCTTGCTTAATTCAGGCAGGTAGGCTATCAGAGAATTCTAGGTATATTTTGCAGGAAAAAAAAAACTAGAATCACTGCAGGATCTGGATCCTAATACAAGGACATATTAATATTCCATTTTATAAGCTTTGCACAAGCAAGATCTAATTTTATGGAAGAACTGTTTTCAAGGCTCTTGCGTATCATTTGCCAAAACAATTACCATCTTTGGTAATCATTCTGGGAAACTAGAGATAATATTGATAATATCCCATTTTTTTCATGTAAAATTTCATTTCAATGAATAGCCATGTTAGCCCATTTTTTTTCAGGGCATATTTCTAAAGTTTGTGCTTACATGAAGAAGCAAAAAAAATTATAAGAAACAGAATTTACTCACTACTGTGCAAATTATATGTTCAACTGAGCAAACAAGTCTTCAACTACCTCTCCTCAGAGTTGAATCTGTTCCATGCTTCCTGTAGACACAGAAGAAAGATAACCACTAAGATAATTCAAAGAAGACAATAAAGGGAACGAACCGTGGGAAGAAGAGGGGGAGGTGAAGCTGGTAGGAAGAAAAACTTTTAAGAGTAAGGAGGCCGGGGTAAATTCTATAAGGTCGCAGATGATAGTCTGTTATTAGGTCACCACAAAATAAGGCCATTCTGATTAGAGTTACTGATTCATACAGAACAGACAATTAACACAAAAAAAGGCTTAAAGAAGAGGAGTATGAAGAGGGAACAAAAGAAATGAAGAAGCCACATGGATATCACATTACATATTAGTTATTAGTGTTCTTTTTCTTTTATTTTTTCCGATTAGTAAGGTCATCAAATGAAACTTCGCTATCGTGATAGCTAAAATACTACGTAATAAATGTCACCCTGTTTGTTCTATAACTAACTAGACACTGTAAATCAATTTTCGGATGGCATCTTACAACTACTAAAATGGGCTTGAATAGAATGGAATTTATACAGAGAATATATTGAGCCAGCCAACTAGTTTGGATTAGGGTTAAGATGATTGACATGGCAACTAGTCTGTTCCAATTTATGTGGCAGCATTACTATTTGGGAAGTCAAAGTGGTTCTTCCTTGACTACGTTTCTCATAAATATTTTTAGATATTTTGAACTATTAACTATTAAATGACTTATAGTACTTTTATGTGGTTTCCAAATATGTAAATTTAATTTCCAAGAACTTGAATCTACGTCTGAACCTAGGTCCTAACTGGCAATGAATAGGTACACACAGAATATTTTCTTGCTGGCTAATTCAAACTACCAGAAGCTTGAATTGGTGTACAGAAAATGGACAGGCTGTATCAAGTTGATAAGTAAAGAAAGCTAAATCAGAAAACACACCTTTAAAAGATCAAAGACTTTCTCGCATATATACTTCTGATGAATACTAGCACCTCGCTGTTGTAATTTGTCTGGATGCACACAAAGTGTAGCTTTCCTATAAGCTTTCTTCACCGCTGCAGAAGTTATAACTTCTGTTAGTGGAATTGGCTGCCAACCGCTATTAGGCCCAAGAATCTGCAATAAGGAATAGAAACTCTTGAGTTTCAAAATTGTGGAGGTTGACCAAAAATCAGATGATGACAAGTGCGAAAAGGCTGCTATAAGTTACTACTAAGAACTCAAAATTAATCTATACTACTGACATGCCATGCAGTCATGTTCTGATGTCAGCCTGAGCTTTCTCAGTGCTATGATTAATAGTACAGGCCATATGTAACAATTTGACAAGTAAAATCCTCAATAAAAATGACCAAGAAGCACATAAGAGTTATAAAATATGGATGTGACATTCTTTTACGTTTCTGTTTCAACTGCACCACCGTCCTGTCAACAAATGTTAGGACTGTTTGTTTTGATAGTCACATTTACCCACTCCAATAATTTGACAGAGGTAATTAAAGGAAGAGACCAAGTAAAGGCTAGATTGAGCAGCCAAATTTGGCTTAAGATTTATGACTCAATACACCAACTTTTTTTGGTTGAAAAGAACTATTAAATGAGAATGAAACACCTTCGACTTAAGCAGTCAAATGACTAAGCAAAGGTCAATCTGTAAAACATAAATCAAATATTGTTTCGGCTATACTGATGAATATATATTTGGTATAGAATTAAGACGAATTTGACACTATTTCAACAAGCATTTAATAGTTGATTAAATTAAGAAAAGCATTAGAAGAGCAGGCATACATATTGCAACGTTGAAAGCAATGCACGTAGATTGCCTTCTTTCCCGCTTGACCATCTTTTCACTTCAGCATCCAGAGTTTCAGCCAATCTCTGCACAGAAATGCCTCAGATATGACAATACGAAATGTAGATCATTCATAATATATGGTGTTATTCAAAGAGATGGATACATACATTTCTCTCTGCTTGCTCTCTCTGAGCTTGAAAATCACGCATATTTTTTTCTGCTAGGGCCTTGGCCTAAAATCAAGCCAAAGAAAGTTTAATATATACAAAAGAAAATTAACTTCTAACAGGAACAAGATGGTTAGGAAGCACATACTGCACGCTCTGATGTTCTGCGATACCTCTCCAACCGCGCTTTACATCTTTGAGGTGATTCACCTTCAATGCCTACAAAGCATTTAATCTTACTAGAAGCTTCACAAGAAAAATTTAATCGCAAAAAGTTACTTAGGCTACTAAACAAACAGGAAATTCAGAATGCCTAACTAATGGATCAGGAAACATGAGGGAAAACTGGATTATAAACCAAAGAAAGAAGGAGAATCTTTGTGCTTCATCTACATACCAGCATGAGCTGAAGAGTATGAATATCTCAATTTCGAGGTTTCTGTGCTCTGATGCGCATGTTGTTCCTGTCAACAAACCCCAATAAGTAGGCAGCCAGCATGCATTTCTACATTTAAGAAGGAAGAGATACTCACAGAAGAAGAGCTCTGTCTCATTTCTGTGCTCCTAGAATAAGCAGAAAACTTTTCAGAAGATGATCTTTCTACTCGGTCACATGATTCCTGGGTAGCCTTCTCAGCCATTGTTTTCTCAAAAGCTCGTTGTCGAGCCTCTGCAGTTGCTCTTTCTACTGCAGCCCGCTCCGCCTTGAGCCTAGCCTCCGTAGCTGCCTGCTCTGCTGAAGATCTCTCTCTAGCCTCTGCAGATACTTTCTCTAATCTTTCTCGGGCCTCCGCCATAGCTCTTTGACGTATTTCAGTTGCAGATTTCTCCATGGCAGCTCTTTCTACTCTCCCACGGGCTTCAAGATATGACCTTTCCAGAGCTTCACGAGTTACAGACATCCGATCCTTTTCTCTTTCCCTTTCTCTTTCCCTCTCTTCTTCTAACTTTCTCATATATTCTTCCTCTATTTCTCTTTCTTTTTTCAGTCGCTCATCCGTTTTTTGGGCCTCAGGAGTAATGATTTTATTTGAATTTCTCTCTTTCTTCTGGGAACTTCCAGTTGCGGCTCTCTGGTCTGTACTTGACAGGATTTCAACATCCTCTAGCACAGCAGCCAAAGCATCTCCAATTTTCTTTGCATTTGTGGCCCATTCCCTGGCAATGTTTTGAGATGTAAACTTTTCTTCCATAACTTCCTGCTTAGTTCCAGACTGAACAACCTTGGTGTTCACTCTTGGCCCTTCAGCATTTGTTCCATTTCTATGGTTAGAGTGATTATTAGCTGTAAACTTTTCCTCTGAAACTTCCTGGTTACTGCCAGACTGAAATCCATTGGTATTCACTGCCAGACATTCAGGAGGTTTTCCATTTCTTTGATCAGGATGGTTTCCCATTTCAGAGGCTGTCTTCTTCAGTCTATCCGATGCTTTATCTATGTAGATACCAGCTCCATTTGGATTGGTCAAATGCTCATTCGAAGAAGTAGACCCTATTGCATCAGCTCTTCTAATTGGGTCTTTCCCATGCTCCAAGAGATCTTGTCTCTTGCAAACAGAGTTGCATCCATCTTTAGGCAGCAGATTGGTCAGTCCAACTTCTGATTCTTTTTCACAATTTTGCAACTCAGTTTCTAATCTCTCATTTACTTCGCAGGAAAGGGCTGATTGAGCTGCTTCCAGCTTTCCGACGTCTTCCTCCGTCTTCTTGGACATGTTGTTCACAAGTAGAGTCTCATAGTTTGGTTGGCCAGCCCAATCAATCGTCGTAGCATCCTTGCAAACTTCAACATTAGAGTTCTGCTTCAAAACAGACCCAACCATTTCAATTGGGGCGCTATCTTCGGTCTGTTCGCGCAAGTCATCCCACTTAACATCACAAACAATTGTTTGCTCAGTTTCTTCAATCTCATCAGCCTCTTCAGATATGTTCTCAAATTCTAATCTGGAAGTCAGAAGGGATTCTCTCATATTTTCTTGCTGCTCCAAAACCTCAGTCATTTCCATATCATCATCTTCTCCTTCACAAGCAACATTCAGTCTTCCCTCAGTTTCTTCTCCTTCTTCAGCATCATTCAGTCTTCCCTCAGTTTCTTCTCCTTCTTCAGCATCATTTTGTTCTCCTTCATGCTCTTTTCTCTCGAGAGCCACTCTAAATTGGCTGTCCTCCTGCTCCCACTCAAAAGCACCTTTTGCATCCTGATCTATTGGGTCCATCTTGAAACTCACCTTGTTGTCCCTCTCATTCTTCTCTTGTTTGCAAGCTACCTCTGACTTCTCATCGTTCTTTTTTGATTTAAAATCCTCATTTGGTTTCTTTGCATTCTCCTCCCAATAAATAGCGCCTTCTTCTCTTTCAGAAACTGCATCGAGTTGCTTCTTCGTTTCCTGCTTGAGTATCTCATTTACTCTCTGTCCATTTCCTGTTTCATCAACAACATCCCAAAGTCCTCCTTCACATTCCTCAATCTCAGATTCTGCCATCAGCTCTATATCAATATGTCTAGAATCAGTATTTATACTCTTTTGATCATTTAATTTTCTCCTTCCACCACTTAGTTTCGCAGTAGCCTTACATTCACTCACATTCTGGCCACTTCCTCTGATGTACTCTACACTTTTGTGAGAACTGCTACTTAGCTTCTCACTTGTTCCCTCTTGCTGGACTTTAACATGTTTCTCACTCATACTAACATCCGATGAGTTTTCTTCTGCTTTTAATGTCTCCTTATGCTCCAATTGACCACACAAATCTTCTTCTTTTGACCTTTGATGCGTATTGGCCAATTGGTAGGACCCTTTACCCATGTTTTCTTCACTTTCCTCTATGCAGTCCCGAACCTCCTTTGCTGCAACATTTTTGCAAGTTTCTAGATGGTCAAATCTGTCAGTGGCTGCTTCGGATTGTCTGTGTTCATGTGACTCCATATTATGCAGCAAACCAGATTCAATCTTGACTTCCTCAGGAGACCCACAAGATGGGTAAGTTTCAACAACTTCAAAAAATTCCGCACCTTCCCTCCATGCAACTCTTCCTTCAGCTTTATATGGTTGTTGAGATGACATATTCGGCCTATCCTGCTCATTTTCTTCATGTTTTCCAGTAGATTTGAAATGTTCTCCATCTTTAATATTACCAGAAATAACATCATTGTTCTTAAAGACTTCTTCCATTCTTCCAACACACATGCTTTGTTCCACATCATCTTTGTCAAATGTCTTACTTGGTCTTTCCTCCAAAATACACTTCTCGAAATGGAGTTCTGCATAACATTTTAGATCTTGCTTCTTCCTCTCCATTAGCTCTTTTGCACTTCTGAGCTTTGCTTGAGCCTTCTCCATTGCATCTTTTATAGCTGCAGAGGATGCCGCTGCAGATGAACTTGCATATACTTCCATGTCAAAGTAAGGCTGTGAACTATCACCTTGTTTTCGCTCAAATGCACAACTGTTAGAAGCTTTGAGTCTTGAATTAAGTCTATCAGAGTTCCCTTTCTTGGCAGCCATGGCAGGTGGCGGTCTTGATGGTGGAGGCAACACTGATGGCCTAGTTCTTAGGCTGATATCTGACACAGTTAAGAATGGCTTAACTGGAGTACAACTAGCCTCACTACATTTCTCTGGATGTTTTGAATCAATTCCATGCATGATATAGCTGCTGCTCATTTTACGTGGCGTGCTTCTTTTGTATTGCTTGTCTTCTAAAACTGGTCCACTGAAGTCCACATTGTAGTTGAGATCAAGGTTTGCCTGTCCAGGTGGCTCCTCATCTTCTGTATTTTGAGAAGCCTGACTTCCACTGACCATGTAAGTATATCCAGGAACAGCATGCAGACGAGCAACATGTGTCATGCCATTCGACATAACTCCTTCGCTCCTCTGGAAAGTCTTGTGATATGAAATGTTGAACTGCTTGGTGTCGTCAGATGAATGATGAACATCAGCACTAGAAGAGCTCTGACTCCTTTCAGAAAAAGCCGAAGGATCTGACTCATTTGACAGGGTCTCACTTTGAACTGGACTCCTTTTATCAAGAAAAGAAAAAAGAAAGAAATAAATGAAACATAAAACTAGAACTCCTTTGAACAGAAAAAAAAAAGTATCTCTTTTTTCTCGCCACATGTTCATATTGAGAGCACTGAGAAAGATAAAACTGATCCTACTAATATTAACCGGCAAATTGAAGTAAAAACATATCACCCTAATTACCTTAAGTGAAAATGAGATTTGGTTAAGAAAATTGATTAATGCACTCTTTTGATTTGTTTCAGTTAAGACATAGACATGTAAAAGATATCTATGATTTTCTACTAACTTCTCCGCAAAAAGAAGTGTTTATGACCTTTGATTAAAGAAATTAGCTCCTGATTCATATATCACAAATTACAGATTCTCACACTCTTAGCTGCAGGGTCCAAGAAGAGAAACAACAATCTCAACTTGTTAAATTCCCCAATAGAAACAAGCTTTACAGACGATCTCAAATTAAAGAAATTATTAAGGCCAGCACAAGCACAACTAGGGCCTAACGGCCAATGAAACTGGGCAGAAAAATTAGATGATGCTTTCCCGGTGGTGGATAGAGCTACCAAAACATGAACATGAACCTGAACACCAGCGTTCAATTTTATTTTTTTTAAAAAGAAGAATTTGCGTTCTTACTTCCCGCAGCGTTTGCAGCAAAAAAATCTCCCTAAATTTGTAAAAAGCAACTAAACATTTCCAAAGTCTAATACGAAAAAATGGAGTGAATGCAAACGTATTTTAGTAGTGTTCGCCAGTCTTATCACATTTTCAAAGAAAAACAAGTACAAAAATAAACACACAAAAAGAAGAAGATCATACCAGCCCTCGTCCGAAGAATCATAGCCAGAGGTAGACTGCCGAACCAAATCCTCGTAAGAAAGGGCAAAATCAAAAACAGGAAAACCTCCAAAAATGTCAGAGTAGTCAAAATGAGAAGTCTGAACATCGAAGGACAACCGATCATCGTCTTCCTCAAGAAGCGGAAGATCCAAAATGGGAATAGAGGAAGCTCGGGAAGAGTGAAAACCTCCAAAAATCTCAGTATAATCCTCATAACGAGGAGCTAATGTTGGCACTCCGAACTTGGGCGGACCACCAAAAACGTCGTCGTATACAGACTTACTTGGTGTTGTAATGAACCCACTTTCATGGTAACTCTTTTTAGCAAATGAATGTGACAGATTTTCCATGGAAATGTCACTCTGAATTCTGAAAGAAAAAGAAACAGTTCACCCTGTGAAGGTGGAAACTGGAAAGAATGAAGCGTGAAAGGGGTAGTATGGGAATTATAAGAAGAAAAGAAGTTGCTTTTTTAAAACTAATGTTACGAAGAGGACATTTTTTTAGGATTTTGAATATCGAGGAAACTTTTTGGTTAGTAAAATATATTGTGATGGGCGATTATCGTTAGTGGCAAAAGGGGGAAAAAGAAAAAGAGAAAGACGACAGTAGGCGTGGTGACAAAAGAGTCGCCCATTGGATAAAACTCCGGCAGCTTTCTGGGACGTTATACATATTTCCGCTTAATACATAAACAAACATTCAAATTCGATATTAAATAATAGTAGGTTAATTTTCTAATTTTTATCTCTATTATATCAGTTGAACACTTTTATAGAGTGCTTATATTAGTACCTAATTACAAGTGAGAAAATATATTAGTATTACAGAGTTGCTCAAATTAAACTAATTTCAAAAGAACAATTAATCCATATAGCAGCTATGACTACAAAGACTAATGAGCTACTATTTTTGTTTTTATTCTCATTTTAAAAAAAATTAAGCAACTGTCATGGTAAGCCTTATTGGTGAGATTATATTCTAGATACTGAAAATAATCAAAACAACTCAAACTTTGTGGATTGCACGTAAGACTTTTAATTGGCCCCATTCCATGTATTTCAATTTTCAAACAACTAATCATATAACTGCCCCTCAAACTTCTTTTTTATAATATACGTACGTACTATCTTCTTTAATTAATACTTATAAAAATTGTATGTCAGAAAAGAAAAAAAGTTGAAGAAACGTAGTTTGAAATAATGTAAATTAATACTACAAGAGATTTGAAGAACATAACCAATAGTGCTCATCTTGTTTTAGAAATTAAAATTCGATAATTTGTATTTTTAATATATACTTAATTTTTATTTCTTGTCACTATATCTATTGTTGCTGCGATCGAGGTTGTTTTCATTATTAGTCTGGTAAGAAGAATACAAAAAATCTGCGTGTTTTGCGATCCCCTCTCTAATTTGTAGGCCACGCCTAACGCCTTTTGCATATATTGTCAACAATACAGACAAGAATACACACTTATTTCAACTGAAAATGAAAGCTATTTTTCCTAATAATGAAACTACTTAAATCAACGCAATTAAGAAGAGTATATAATATATTATGGTAGATGGATAGCATTAGTTTTAAATAGAGAAATATATAATACATGATATATTTACGGAACCTAAACGGTTTCTAGGTTTAAGTCATAAGTGCATTAAATATTTTTGGTGATGGGATTTTGATAGCCTCCTTACAACTATTGTTGATGTAGAAATATGAACATTACAACAAATAAATAGATGGAAAATGATGGTTCTAATTAGGTTATGCTTTGTCCCTTGCTAAATATGATCCCAACAGTACTAACCCTATATTGTATAACTTGCTTCAATAATATGCTGTATATAATTCAATTGATGAATTGGTGGATGGACCACCAACTCTTATTGTTGAGTACTCTTTTTTTTTTTCTTTTTCTTTTTTATTTCGCACATGCCTTTCAGGCTTATTCGAGGTGACATTTTTAATAGAATTTTCTCTATATTCAGGACTCGAATCAGAAACCTCTGGTTAAGGGTGGAGCTACTACACCGCAAACCCATGTTGATTATTGATGACAACTCTGTTATTCAACTAAAATCACACAGTTTACCTTAGTACTCATCAAATGTAATAACGTTGGTATCAATAAACACAATTGTCATAATAATTGCAAATGAGTATTTTGCCAGGGCATTAATGTTATCCTAAATATATGTGGGCTGGCATATCTTAATTGCAAATGCTCACTAATCGGATAAGATTTTTCAAGATATATAACACACAAATTAAAAGTTGTGTGGTACTATATTGATATAAGTAAAATCCACTATTTCTCTTCTTTTTTTTCTCAGCAATAGCTTTATATTTTATTCAAAGATTCAAAGAAATTGTTTGTATTATAGGAAAGACAAGATTTAGATCCAAAACATGTCATTATTCTAACTACTTTAATATGTCTAAAAAAGAAGAGAGGGGCTCTTCTTCTTGGTTACTCTTTGCATAAACCAACCAATTATGAATTGCCAAGAGGCCAAATGATGAATGCTTTTGCAAATTCCTTATTGAAAATTATATAGGAAAAGGAAGGGCAAATGTGAATTATGGCATTGTGCAATTGAGTCTATGAAGGAAAATAAAGGCTCCTAAAGTGTATGCCTCTGGGTCCAATGTGTTGGTTAACTTTATTCAAAGTCATAGTTTGCTAAAGCCAAATACTCATTTCAATCATTATTGTCTGTAAACTTAATCATGTATGGATACAGTGTGTAGTACTTATTAATCTAATCTTGTAGATTAAGGCTCCATATATAATAGTATATACATTTAATTAAGCTCATGAAAGAAGCTAGTATGATTGCATGGACAAGAACTGTAAATAAAACACAAGCGTGCAGCCAACATTAACATAATATACAAATAGAGCCTGTATCCACTCTTCACGATCAATATTTATCACTTAGGTTTATTTGTTATTACTCCAATATTTTTCTGACGTGAAATCACAATGCCTTTTCAACTTTTCAAAATTTTCACTTATGGCATCATGGCTGCAGACTAAAATACAGTAACAGATATGGCAATAGAAAAAGTCTAGACTAGATATGTCCAATCAATATAGCAATGCTAAAAGCAAAAAAAGAAATCGAGAGAGCATATGAATTACTAGTGAATACTAGTATTGATCCCTAGTTGCTTTTGGGACAAAATACATTTATAATCAAATTAAGAAGATAAATTATGCCCCTTAATAAGCTTTTTGAAATAACAAGCTACTATGTCTCCTCGAAAGTATCCTATTACGAGGTTAGCCGTCAAAAAAGTTATCGAATCCTACTCATATCTTGCTAACCAAAAAGCTAAAGAGAGAAGGCTATCTAATATCTATATATCACCTTATTTACCACTTTACAAAATTATATGCAATTCAACTATATACATACAAAATTTAATTAATTCCCACATACATTTTTTACTAGGTAATCTAATTGACGAGAGAACGTTGTTATATTTTATAGGAGAAACGTAAATGGATAGAGTAATTATAAAACGAGCCTTGAGTAATTTGACTCCTCCCAAGAATAAATTGTTAATGTTGTGCTGTATTGAAACTTTAAAGAGAAATACCAAGTCCACAAATGTATAAAGTTTTGAAGAGGGTCTGTTGTCCCCGGCCTTTACGCAGCTTATTCAAAAGGTATGTACGATCTTCAAAAAAAAAAAAATCATTTTGTTTTGAATGTCTTAATTGGCCACCATTTCTTAAAAAGTGTACATCCATAGGCCATAGTTATTGAATTGCTTTCTGGGATTCGGGGCACATTCAAAGACAGTGCGGCATTCGCTTCGACTGTATTTCACCTAATGTAGATACAACACAACAGAAATCAGATACTTAATATTTTTTTCAAATTGGCTACCAAGTGCATTGTGTGTGATACCAGATAAGTGTCTTCTAAAGTTTCAATTCAGAAGGAAATGCGCATCAAGAAATTGAGTATGTGAAGTTTCTCATATTGCTTAAACAGTCAAATATAAGCTCTACTGTAACTTTGGTTTTTTAAGAACATCAAAAGGCTCTGATCAGCCAGACATGATAAATGGAAAAATGCTAGAGCTGCATACCTGTATTAAACTTTGATATTTCAGCTTGGCCTTAATTATTGGAAACTAATGACAGGCATTTTGACGTTAATCCGCCCAAAACAAAAAGAGTTACCCAATAACATCACAAAATCCCAGGATACCCCAGACGGAAACCACACTTAGGAGGCCTTTGGTGCCTTGTCTGGTAGGCTACTATCAGGCAGGACAAGCTCTGGAGGTGTCTCACCAACACCCAACATAGAGTCATACTCCTCATCCTTGCGCGCTACTTTCTTCCGCAGCACCTTCTCAAATTCAATCTTATCCAACTCTTTTGCATTTTCAGCTGCATGAACCTGCGCTAAATTAGAATAGTTTGCGGCTGACTCTGAGATGAACGCTATTTCTTCTTCTGTGAGCTTCCTCAAGAACCTCGCTGGATTTCCTCCCCAGACCTGTGTTTTTTGGTGTCATAATTACACATGTGAACAAGTTGAAATTTGCAACAAAAAAGTTTACTACATATTTCATAACAAGAGAGAATACAAGACAACTAGGGAAGGATTTTTCCTTGGGAATTCCTTGTATCAGTCCACATCCTAACAAATCTTTGTCTATTTGTCAACAGTTACATGCACAGTTTCACAAGTGTATAATCAGGAGGTTAAACAACTTACTAAAGATTAATATGGAAGCTAGCATCAGTATGAACAAATAATACTTTTTTCACCAATTGCTAAATACCCATGTAGGAACTTGTATACACATGCAAAAACCCCAATAATGGCAAAATAAGTGACTTAAAGTCTGCCACGAACCTCTCCGAATGGAATCCTTGTGTTCTGTCTTACATGGGCACCAGCAGCAACCATAGCATTTTTCTCCACAACAGCCCCATCAAGCACGGTTGCACCCATACCAATAAATGCCTCGTCTTCAACAGTACATCCATGTAACACAGCGCTATGACCTTATATTTTGAGGTCAAAAGTCAACCTCAAGCCAACTCAAAAATTAATGGCAGATGTATATTATGCTCTAAATTGCCAGAAATTTCTCACCTATGGTAACATTTTTGCCAATTATCGTAGGCAAAACCTTTCCACTGATATTCGACTTAGCTACATGGATTAGAGAATTGTCCTGGACATTGGTTCCGGCTCCAATGCTGACACTGTTCACATCACCTGCACGGAGTTTCATGTTGAGAAAGAACAAGAAAACTAAAGAGCACAAACATCCAGGGCACTCCACACACACAAAAAGGAAAAACACTATGCAATCATAGTTTGATTGAAGCCCAAACTTCTTAACAGAATTAGAGCCCCATGCAGAACTCATATTCTTGCCCTTAAGCAAGCTAAGAAAGGACAAAGTGCTATTATAAGAGGCGCAATGTAAGTTTTATAACCAAGGAAGAAGGAACAAAACCTTATTCAATACTGTACGCATGGGAGTATATTCACTCAGTCAAATATCGTTGGCAACATGCATTAAGCATGACACATATTTCCAAAGTATTTCATTCAAAGGCTGCAATGAGTGTGCATAAACCAAAATTTGCTCGAACTTTTAGTCAGCTAGTTGTAGATTGAGCTTTCAAAAGATAACATTACAATTAAAGAGATTAATGGAGTAGGTCAAAAGTAGAGTTGCCTGAGTGAAGGAAAGTTTGAGCTTTGTGTCGTGTCCCTGAACAAATAATATAAGTTTCAACTTTGAATGAGCCCAGGTTATCAGGTCCAATCTAATTTGATATTTCTAATAATACCATTGGGTGGAAGCAGATAATTGTCTGATAAATAGTCCTATAGCAATCTTTTATTTCACAAATTTGACCTTTTCATACGTCAACATCCTCTCAAAGATTAATATTCAAAAAAGAGAATTATTTGACACTTTTTTTTTAGAGAAAAATGTGTTTTCGTTGCAACAGAAAAGTCTACTAATTTCTTTTCTGAAGTCTTATATTGCAATGAAACTCACCTTTGTCATCACTCATGAATGTACATGTAAGTTGTAATGAAACCACCGGTACTTTAAAAAAACAATATATAGATTGTGATTGTTATGTAGGGAAAAACTGTATTTATCAAGTGCTGCCAGTCTTCACTTGTGCTATACATGAAGTTTTCAATACAATTCTTAACTCGTCAAAGAGTAACAAAGTACTCTTGATAGTTAGACATTCTCAAAATTAAGAATGAACATACCATGAGTCCACAACTTTGAGTTTCGTAGAGATCTACACATTAAGTTTTATCACAAACCCCAAAATCTTGAGTCTTATTTAGATTGTAAAAGCATAAATGGCCAAATATCATTTCTTTAAATTATTTTTTTGAAATGTTAAGACTAAATACATAACAACATACCCAATGTAAACATACAAGTGGGATATGGGGAGGGTACGCAAACCTTACCCCTACCTAGTGGAGGTAGAGAGGTTATTTTCAAAAGACCCTCTGCTCAAGTGCAAACTTGTCCTGATATCTTCAGTGCCAATCCTCAATGCCAATTTCTATTGGGTTCTTTCAATCAATTTTTTCATATTCCAATTCAAGAGATTCATTGGGTTCAGATTCGTTTAAATTAATTGAGTCTTGTATCTTTTTCTTTTTTTTTGATAACCGAGAAATCCGTCTGTGACCCGCCCTTTGGACCAATCACAGCCTTCTAAACTCGATGGATAATGGGCCCGCCCCTCTACCCTTCTCCACTTAAATACCGGGATTCGTTCTGCATGGTGTGGGGCTTGAACCTGCGACCTAAGCCACAAATCCTCCACCTTTTGCCACTTGAGCTAGGCCTTGGGGGCAGAGTTTTGTATCTTTTAAAAAGCCTGATATTACTGTTCACAACTGGTGTTTGGGTACACCTTAAAAAGAGTTAAAACATCGTAACTAAATTAGAAGAAAGGCCTAATTACCTATAATGTGCATAAAAGATTGTACACTCAGTCTTACTACTTGTCTTACAAATAAGAACCACTGGACAACATAAACAACAGAACTACCAGGTTCGGCAAGGCATGTGACCTTATAATGTTGTATTTCAAGAAATTAGCAATATCTACTGTCTTTGTCTTATAAAGAACTACCACCGCAAGATATATATCAAACTTATCAGTGCTGAAAAACATGTAACATCATAATGCTGTATTTCAAGAAATATGCAATCTCTACATTGCTGAGCTAACTATCAACAAACACATTTTATAAATAAAGATTTGGCATAGGACATAGTGTTGATTCAACTACAAAGCTTGAGGAGTCCATAATGCAGTTGTCTCCTAAATATCTAACCATTAACATAATTCAAGAAAAGACAAATATTTTGTGATACAAGAAGGAATACTTTTCTCACCCTCCTCAAATGTCTCCAGGAAAATTTTACCATGACAAAAAATGTATATTTCAAAATCAATCAGTATAACAGCAGCATACTTCTTTAAGAAGGTTTTTAAGCACTGACACTACCATTTTTTTTATAAAGCAGCACTGACACTACCATCATATGCAGAAACAGAACATACCTCGCAGAACACACCCATACCAAATAGAAGCACTACGACCAATGTGAACATCACCAATTATAGAGGAACTTGGGGCCACAAATGCGTCTTTCTCAACAACTGGTACTTTGTCAAACAGGTTCATCAAAGTTCTATGCCTCGACACTGGAATAAAAAGGAGGTAGAGAATAAAAAACGTTAAAGCAAGAAGGCATGCTGCATATTGTAGAAAGCACATCAACAACCAATAAGTTTAGACATGAAATAAAAAATATGTGGTTTGACATAAAGAGGAAACCATATAACAGAACACAGGAAAGAGTAGAAGACTAGGAAATAATTCTAGAAGTATTGCCAAACATAGAGAACAGAAATAAAACCTAAGATGGTGAGATTCGCTGATTGTGAGTAAAATGTAACTAAGATCATCACAATCGACACTGGTAAAATGCTTGTCAAAGATTCCAAGCCTCAGCGTCTCACCCTGATGAATATATTTATAGACTAATAATTTATCACAATTAACCCGAGCTACTTATGTTAGTCACAATGTTGAGTGCATGGTTATGCAGAACTGGGTGAGATCAGAATTTATAATCTAGCTCTCGGATTTTTGTTAGACATATTGTAAGATAGATCATATATGTCATAGTATACTATGCTATAAGTACTCAGTATCATGAGCAGCCTTCAAATTAGCAACCCTATATGATCACTCATCACTCTTGATAAGCTTGAATCAACAATACTTGTAATCGACCTTATTTTCTTAAGCAAAAAATTGTAACTTCAACTACAGCCGGGCTTATTCATCAGACAGCCTACTACAGCCCACAACCACAAGTGACAGGAAATCCTGTCTACCAAGGTTGTGAAATAAGTTCATACTAAGCGTCATAGCAGGAATTCAGACCTAAGATCTCTAGGTTGTTATCCTATGCCGCAACCACCAATCCATCTCATTGAGACTGATAATCAGTAAAATACTTTGAAACTACACTTTCAAAGTTAGAGCATTGAATGTCTGTTTGGAATGGAGAAAAATATAAAATGCCAATGAAATTTGATGTCACTTATTCTTTCTAGCTTTACGGAGCGGTTGTGTTACTATATGTTATCAATATAACAACATTCTTTACCTGAAACTAAAAGCGAAAGTATCCATTTGTAGTTTTAAAGGGAAGTAAACAAGAGAAAAATTACACTACATAAGTCGACATTTATCAAGAGGGGATTATCCCCTTAAATAAGAGATAATCAGATACTAATAGCTCTATGCAGCTCAAAAGCAATACTAAAACTTCAGTACTTGTCATCAAACATTGCAACGTCACCTTCACGGTGCTATCTATAAGAAGCTGAGCTAATAAAATTAATGTTCAGACAACACAGCGCAGAAAATGCAGCTGAAGAGAAATGGCACAACGAAGCCTAATTAATTTATACAATTGAAAGCGTTCTGTGACTTGAACTAATGTGTATAATAAGAGTTCAAATACGTAAAGCCCTAGTTGTCGCTTATATGAAAACATAACATGTTGAAACCTCATAGATATGAAGAAGTGAGGAGAAAGAAGAGACGTACGGTGTTCTTGGAAGTAATAGTTTCCCTGAAGGCGGCAGCCCAACCGATCAAGGGCTTGGCCTGTCTCCCGGATCCAGAATCCAACGGTGTAGATTGCTTTCATCGCCGAACCCATCCTCTATTGCTTCCGATTCCAGCACCGTATTTCTCCAAATTCACTGATTCAAACGTATATTTGTTTTGATTATTTAGCTGAGTTTAGCTGAGGAGTTGAGAAATGAGGAGCGTGGATACCACAAAGGGTAAAAGGTGAAGTGAGCTGAACCGAACCCAAACCCCGACTCGTATTGAGTGCACTCGTTTCTTTCTTTTTTTGACCTTCTATTAACAAGTTTTTATAAAATAAATTATTTTTATTATTTCCAGTGCTATAAAGGAGTTGTTGACTTTGTGATTTATTATTTCAACTCTAACATAATACTCTTGGGCAATTATTTCACATCATAAGAAAATTAATGATACTTCCACATATTTATTCAATGTTACTATTATTTGGAAATGTGATTCTCCGTTTGCATAGTTTCGATTTATTTGTTTTATTTCTCTTTTTAGTTTATTTAAAAAGTAATGTCTCTTTTTAGCAACTAGACATGTCTTACAAGATTCAATTTATTTTTTTCTATAAATTCACTATCAAATCAAAATAGGAACAAATTGAAATGAAAGAGGATAATAAAGTTTTTAAAAAGATACTCCAATCATTCTAGAGCGCTAATTTTATAGTCTTTTAGCATAGATATTGTGTTTGTGTAGTAATAAAAAAGTGTCACTAAGACTTAAAAGGTAAATTTTATAAAGTATTGCTAAACCAACTATGTTGTATAAGGTGAAAAGTTGATCAATCAAGAACTCGCATAACCAAAAGGTGGAACTGACAGAAATGAGGATGTTGAGATGGATGTATGAGCATATTAAGAGAGGTCGGATTAAGAACGAAGATATCTTGTCACTGCCCGATTTCTCGAGTCATGATGGCACCTACTATACCCTACCAGTAGGTAAGTCAACCCGTAACCCAGAACATCAAGTAATGAGCGTAAAGGCAGAAACTAGCGAAAACAATAATCTAAACAAGGATAACAAGGCTGAAGCAAACCCAAAATAAATATATATAGAAATCTCTCATAGATGTTGGAAGTGACTAGTACAGAGCTATCTAATAAAGAGTACAAGTCCCAAAAGTGGACCACAACAAAGAGTGTCTCAAAGGCAACAAGACTAGCTAAAACAAAAGAAGGAAACAAGACAAACCCAAAACGTTAAGTGCTCACCCTCGTCTCCGAATCACCGCTGCAAAAGAAGGCTGAAGCTAATAACCGCTGGTAATGGGTACTGGGATCTGCATCACGAAATAGATGCAAAGTGTAGCATGAGTACCAAAACAAAGGAACTCAGTAGGCATCAAAGATCGACTGAGCAAAAAGGGTAAAAACAATAAGAAATGATAGAATCTAGACACAGAGAGGTCAAATCGGATATGAAAAGAAAGCACACGAGCATATCAGAAAAAAACTAAGTACAACTAAATTAAACCTAACTGGACCCCCATAAGCCCAGAAGGTATACTCGTGCGCAAGTTTAAATAAAACCTGAATGAACCCCCATAAGTCCGACAGGTACACAAAATAGCTAAGTCTATTGAGAAAGAAGAAAATTTGGCTCCCAGTCCAAAGTAACCAAGATAATCCATCAGACTCCACTTAGCCAGCAGTGCACTCCCAGCCCAGCTAGAAAGAGTAACCCCAGAGGCACCCAACCAAACAGTCCACTCCCAGCCCAGCTAGAAAGAGGGACCCATGGGTAAGGTAGATATCGCTAGTCGTCCTACCATGCAGTCAGCTCCCAGCCCAGCTAGAAAGAGCGACCCGGAGACACCCAGCCAGCAGCACACTCCCAACCCAGCTAGAAAGAAAGACCCAGGGGCGATCGCCGAAATCACCGAGTCTACCCAGCCAGCGATACGCTCCCAGCCCAGCTAGAAAGAACGACCCCGGGGGTGATAGTATCTCTAATAGGATCCAATCCAACAACAGCCATCGTGGAACGCCGTCCACTCTAAGAAATCACAAAAACGGCTCCAAGCCTATACTATCTCAATTCCACGCCTCTAGTGATGCACTGGACCTTCGAGAACGCGTCAAAACCGCAAAATTAGAGGGAGAAGATACAGAAGTGCAGCAAGCAGCGATAACGCATAATCTAAGGCTTAAACTATCAGACTCAAGTCTGCTACTCCAATTTACAAGGAGCTAAGTCATCCGAACGACATCGGCAGAAAGTCAAGGCTATCCAGCTCACACGGGTCATAAGTCTAAGGCAATGCTAGCCCAACTTAGACTAAGGACATCATGCTTACGGTTAAGGATAAACAAATCATACAACACATAGCATACAATAACATTTAGCACATAATGCATGCAACTCTACTAAGCCGGTTAACATGGTACTACACCCGAAATATGACCAATCGATCCTAACATAAGATATCTAATCAAAGTACAGCAAAGCCACCAAAAATACGAAGCTCCCGCACTTCGAATTGCCTTATTCGGTTGAGAGATGAGGGAGATATGATATTTTTAAGTTTGGAAAAGGGTGCTGATTTTCTGCACTAAATACAACAAATTTCAGCCTATTTTTCGAAAACTTAAAAACTCCGACGGGGTGCTCCAAACTCGTTCGGAACCCCGTACACGCAAACGAGATATGCAACCATACCAAATTCGATATTTCGAACTCAATGGCACAATCAAAATTTCCATACGAGGTCATCTTGACAAAAAGTGGGTCCCACACCCAACCCAAACGTCATTTTAAGTCAAAAACCACAAAAGGGCTAGGAAAAATATCAAAAATCTTGGGACACGAACGAAGGGTCAATCTAGACCAAACTCTATATTCCAGAGCTAACCGTGCTAAAGGAATTCTCATCCGAGTGCATTTACTCAGAATGTTGACTAAAGTCAAACTTAGGCTTAAACTTAAAGTTAAAACGCCTAATCGCACCGACTCACACTGAAAACCTTGGGAGCTATGCAGACCATGCTGCTAGCCTAAAATGACCATTGCGTAGCTATGGAATCGTCAGAATTGGATTCAGATGTCATATTCTTGAACTTTTGATCGAAAATGATCGTTCAAGGTTCATAAGCTTCAAAAACACTAAAACTCGCACAATAACCAAACGAACGACCAGGTGACCGAACTGTCAGTCCCACCATAAATGACTTGGGGTCACTACATGAACGCTCTAAACGACACACAAAAGGCAAACCACATAAATGACCAGGAGGGTCATTACATATCCAAAACAAAGTAGGAGTGATCTCCGTGGTGAACAAGACAAGGGAGGCAAGACTGAAATGATTTGAACATATGAAAAGGAGATGCACAAATGGTTTTGTGAGGAGGGGCGAGAGGTAGACATAAGAACTATTTGAAAGGTTACTAAGCAAACATGACACACATATAGCTTAGCGAGAACATGATCTGAATTGAAGGATTACAATAGAAGGTTAGTAAATAGTCGAGCATTATCAAGTTTCCTTATTAGTAGTATTACTAATACTCTCCTACTAACAACCTTATGCTTCTATTTTATTTTTACTTGTTGTTTCCTCTACTTTGTTGATCATACTATTTATTGTTGCTCACTACTATATTTCCTTTTCATAATTGACTTTATTGATCATACAATTTGTTGTTGCTCACTACTATATATCCTTTTCAATTTTGAGCTAAGGGCCTATCAAAAACAACCTATCTACCGTCCCAAATTAGAAATAAGACCGAGAGCCCACCACCCTCAAATGGCTGTCATTCTGTTTTGAAGTCTTGCAGCATAACTTCTTTGTTATCTAGATCATCAGTTTAGCAAATTTTCATGTGAATATATATCTCATCAAGTAGGACAATTTTCTCTCAAACTGTTGTGTAAGGTACTCCATGAAGTTTGTAATATCATGAGCAACTCACGCACAGCTTTAAGGTTTTTGGGGTGGATATTAGGATAGAGAAGAAGAGAAACAAAACCCAATCAAAACAAGATAGTAGCTAGCAAGTTCAATATATTGTAAGATTTCTTAGATGTTGATCAAGCATTCTTTCTACAGCACCACCACTGCACATTACCAGTGGTTTTCTTGATGCTTCTATTCCACATCTTTTCTGAATTCATGAAAATTGAAAGTCCTACATGCATTTCAAATAGTATTTGATAATACCACATTAAACTAAAGTATGCATATGAAATTCGGGGAGCCATCTTCAACAAGTCAACCGGCTTCTCTACTTAGATTTTCAGTAGTGACAACATTTCCTCAACAAGGTCACTTCCTCAAACTTTCCACAATGTAAGAAGCATACAGGTCCCTGTGATCACAACCATGGAGATGAATATTTTTTGGTTAGGATCATTGATAACACAAAGAATAAACAATCTTATAACATGAGAGAACTCAAAAGCACTGACATGGAATACTTGATGGCATCTACAGCTGCTTCAGCAGGAAGAAAGTCCTCAACGGCAACTGACTTGTTCTCATTCTTTTTATCTGTTAATAGAGAGTCAAGGATGTATAGCAGAAACAGTAGATACAGAACCTAGCAAAGGTTGTCAAAAGCCTTGCTATATGCAAACATTGTCTTACTAAAATATATTCGTGACATTATAAGAAATGGAAATGGACACCCATTGGGGAAACATTTAAAGCCAGAATCCTTCATACACATCCAGCAGCCTCAGAGACCTATCAGGATGAATATGGAGTATTTCCTTCTTTAATTAATACACGACGAAATGCCATATCGAGGATACAGTCTTCAAAAAAGCGCCGGATTTCAGCAAGACGATGAGGAGGAAGCTCCTTGATGTCTGTGTAGTGGCGAAACTCGGGATCATCTGCACACACTGCTATTATCTTGTCATCTTTCTCACCCTGTAACAGAGCATTAACATCTATCAGTTATTCCATATTTTGCTAAAGGACTAGCATTACACTACAGATGTTGTAATTCACTCACATAAAAGGGAAATATAATGTGGACTGTGGTGCCACAATGTCACACACAACCAATTTATTTGGTTTGTGTCTATTAAAATTCTAATTCTGGTTTCAATATTCCCTCTCGTAGTTTTTCTATCAACTGCAACGATGAGAAGTTATCACCGTTCATCAAAGTTGACAACGGGAGAAGTTATCACCCTTCATCAAAGTTGACAAAGGGTTCTCAAGGTTAAAAATAGGTACACCCAATAAAACTTAAGGAAAACAAAAATAAACTATTAGATTATTCATAAGCAAATGGTTTTTTGTTCAGCAATTTTCAATGTCCTAAAGTACATGTGGCAGAAAGTTTACTCTATTGAAAAACCTTACCTGATCAATCATAGGCATTAATCCAATTGCACGAGCACGAAGAAAGGTACTTGGTAACACAGGTTCCTATACAACATACAGGATGGATGTAAGAGTACCCAGGAGTAAGCTTACACTAGGCAAGTAATGCAAGATTGGGCCTAAGGAAGATGTGTGTATGTACGTGTGTAAACGTAGGCATACCTGCATCAGTACCAGGACATCCATTGGATCACTGTCTTCACAAAGGGTTCTTGGGATGAAACCATAGTTGTGTGGATAAACAACTGATGAGTACAGTATTCGGTCAACCTTTTAGACACAAGTTCAGCAATTCAGCGGAATGATTATCATAACCGTGAAAACTCTTAAATAAATTCCGAAAAGCTGTGGAAAGAAATAAAGATTACTGGGTCAAAATAGCACCTTTATAAGGCCGCTTGCTTTGTCAAGCTCATATTTGACTTTGCTGCCTTTGCCTATTTCAACCACCTGCCAAATAAATCTTAAGATTTAAGTTTGCGTGAAACGTAATGCCATATGTGAAGTACTTGGGAGTTTGGACTATCCCCGACAGATAATATCAACTATCACAAAGATAATAATGGGCGTGCAAGGCCCTGTAAGACAGCAGGTAGGATGATATCATTTGAATTCTTTTCCTGTATGTTAAACTGCAAACCATTGTTATATTTTTCCAGTTAAGAACTGTAGATTATTCAAAGATCACAATTGACTAGATAAACAAAAAGAGTAGATCAGTATGCATATATTGAAACACCTTGATTTTCACTTAACAAATGATCTTTTGGGAAGAATGAAAATCACTACAACCAGAGAAGTGGACAAGTACAGCCAGATAAGAAGGTTATGGTTGATGGAGTAACTTAAGTACCTTATCAAATAATTTCAGAAAAGAATTACTGGCAATTAAACACTTACACAGTTGAAAATTGAGGGTGCACCTGGCCCTGCACGAGCAGAACATCAAGCATAAGTACAAAAAGACACCAAGTCCCATACTGTGCAATGTATAGCAAGACCATGAAATAACACCCAGACACTGAAATGGATAATAGTATTATACTAATGCTGATTAAAGGAAATTCACAGAACAGATTGTCTACTTCTTTTCTTTCGTTTTTCTTGTTACAAGAATCAAATAGCTATTGTTACCAATCTCTAGGTCATGCCACGGATGAGCAGCAATAGATCTTTGTGACATTGAGGAGAGAATTCTTTCATTAAGCGCAACACGAGAGGTTCCTGAGTTTCTTCCGATCCCTTTTCCACTATTTTCAGCCATATTTAACTTAACAACAAAAAGGAAAGCCAACAATTAACATATATCTAGTCGATCATAATTCAATGTAATAGTAACAATTATGATCAGACAATCAGGACATAAATATCCAGCCCAGGTTGCTAGCAATACAATTGACATAAACAAATTAAATTTTCACAAGCAGAGAAGCGTGTTCTTTTCCCCTGTCAGATTACCCTTAACTTGAATTTACTCTCATTCAGTTAGGTTAGTGTGCTTTGCATGCTTTTCTCGAAGCTCATATTGAAGCTCGTCGGTCAAGAAGTTGCATTCCGCTAATCTCACTTTGTTCGAGTGGCTTGGTCCTCTTAGTGTATTGGAAGCCACTTTAGAACCCCAAAAAGGTAACAAGAAAAGAAGAAGAAATTGATAGATGGAATGTGGATTCAAAAAGGTGTAAGCTCAACCATACGTAAAACAAAAGGAATCAAGATTACTTGTAAAACCCTTAAAGAAGAGCTGAAAATTAGAAAAGATGGTACGGTTCGAGTGAAAAGAACGCTAACCAATCCCAGGCACAAACAACAAGCCGAAGTAAAACCCACTCGCAAAATCAACCCAGAAAGAAAAATATCAAAAGAAACTCAGAAACATATCAAATAAAGAAAACTATTACTACAATCTAAGCGTCACCAGAAATAATCTTGCAGGAACCCATCCAAAAAGCAACATATAAAAACTAAAAAGTTATATGGATTTATAGCAATCAAATGACAAACAGAAACAAAAAATCTATCTCCAAGTCGACCCAGAAAAAGAAATCTTCAATAAAGAAAAAAGATGAATAACTTACAGAGAGAGAATGGGTGAAGGAGAAGGACACTCTGCTCAGTTGCTCACTATTTTCTTGGTGTGTGCGCGTCATATATTCACTTTCTACCAAAAGTTTCCACTAGTCAGTCTTAGAGTCAAGTTGCGTCGTCCGATCGTCAAATTGCTTACATCCAACGGTTAATATGGTTTCATTTATTTAATGTATATAATAAAATATTATACTTTTGCCTTTCTTGGGAAATGAATTCTTCTAGTAGTAGTAAAAGCAAAGAAACAGTTACAGGAAATGGGAAACCAGAGGACCAATCAGTGAACGCCACGCAATTTCTATATTGATCAAAATCACGTCATTTGGTAGAAAAATTAATAATGGAGAGAATATTTTTTATCAAGTGTTTGGTTCATTGTTTTATCACCTCATCTTATGTTTGGATTAAAACTCTATAAAAAGTTTCTTTTCAATTATATCCTTAAATTATTATGAGATTTTCTATTTTTAATTGGGTCAAAATAGATAATTGTCGGACAATATTATTTTTTAATGGTCTTCTTCGAGCTAGGAGAAAAACAATTTTGTTGTAATGTTTGCTAATTTTTCACTTGAATTCATTAAGGGTAAATAATTTTCACCTTAATAAATTGATTACTCACAAAACGTCAATTCTCAATTTAAAAGGGATAGACCTTCTACATTTAGAATCGAAAAGACGGTACACAATAGTAAAATCGAATAAACCATCTACATTTACACATAAAATTTCAAATTGTAGTTTTAATATGTACACGATTTTATAAATTGTTCAAAATACGAATAACTAAAAAATCACATATATATCAACAAAAGATACATTCAATTAAGATCACAAGCGTCATATGATTATATGTTTGTCTTCAATGAGTAAATGTTAAAATTACTCATATTTCAAATATTTTATTGATTTGTATTGTATTTATATTTAGCAACAAACAACTCTCTCTAAATAATAAAATATGTAAGATAATTTATTTAAATAAATTTACTGGTAAAAATATAAAACATAAAATCAAGAAAATAAATAAAATGATTAAAAAGATTTGAGGGATATTTTTGTCTTTACATAGATAATCTCGTGGTATTAAATCATATGTATTACTAATACCACCAAATGAGAGATATTACTTATACATCCTATAATATCATGTAGGGTAGTTATACATAAGGCAAAAATTCCTACCAAACATAGTACTAAATAATATCATACATAATACTTATGAACTATTCCTCCTAATATTCCCTACCAAACGACCACTAAAAAGAATCTTTCAAAATTTTCTTAACGACTGTTTAATCGTGTTTCATTGTAAAATGTGAAAAAATAATAATTTATTTTTAAAGTAGAAAATGACATTTTCAAAATTAAAATTATATTTGATCATGAATATAAATTAAATTTGTACTTTTTTACTTTTTATAAATAATTTGAAGTGAAAAAAATAAAAATATTTTTAATTTTTTGAAAATTGAATTATGACCAAACGAATTTTTGGAAGTTATAACTCTGAGAAATGGAAAAGTGAAGTAAGGCAAATTTCTAGAGGAAAAGCTCAAAATAGTCCTTCATCTTTGGGTTAAGGCTCAAAGTTATCCTTGAATTTCACATGGAGCACTAATAGTCCCTCATGTTTGCAATATTGGTGCACTTTTGGTCCTCCTCAAAAATGTTGCCTATTTTTTAACATTAATTTTGTCGACAATTTTATGTAAGGAATGTCCAATCGTCTTTTTATATATTTAGTAGAAATAATAACTCTATGTGAGAAAATGTGATAAGAAGAACACATTGTTCTGTTCAGTAGAAATATTACTGCAGCTAAACTAAGAACATCTTAACATAAAATGTTGGAAGAAAAGAAAAAAATTTGTACTATTGCACGTGAAATTATCGTGATGAACCTCTCAACTTTACCTGCAATACAATTTCTACTTAACAAAACAAGATGTTTTTCTTCTCACATTCTCTCATATGGAGTTATTATTTCTACTAAATATATAAAATGACGATTGAACATATCATACATAAGTTATGGATAAAATCAATGTTTAAAAATAGGCAAAATTTTGGAAGAGGACCAAAAGTGCACAAATATTGCAAACATGATGGACTATTAGTGCTCCATGTGAAAACTTAAGAATGACTTTGAGCCTTAACTCAAAGATGAGGGACTATTTTGAGCCTTTCCTCCAAATTTCTACATTTCAGTTTTGGAAGGAAATAACATAAATGCATCATCTTTTTCCATCGTACACTTTCTTTATTTTACTTTATTCAGATTTGGAAGATTCAGTATAATCTAACTCAATCTGAATCTTATTATCAACTTAAATAAATATGGTCATTAATTAAAGCCTTCCCTGTTTGTGAACCATCAAATGGAATCAAACAAAATCTCCTCATCAACATAGATACTTACTTTAAATAAGGAATGATATAGTACAATTCTCTCTTTCTTAACATGCCCTATATTTGGTGTGGAGGGTGTTCCAAGAAAAAAAAAAAAATCCAACCGAAAAGCCTAATCAAATCGGTATGGAAGAATTTTTATAGTAATTTGTTTATTCCTAAGATAAATAATTCAATCGAACCGAAAAGTCTGAGTCTCAATACTTTTTAACTATGTAGTTCTTTTGAAATATATAATTTCAATTAGAGCGATTTTGAAGAAGGTTCGTCTTGAATAATAAAATTTGTAGGTTACATTTTTTTTTGGATGGGATGTCCTAACAAAATTATTAGGTCTATTATTCAAGTTTTGTATCCAGCTAATAATTTTTCTTATTCTTCATTTAAATTACAAATAGAGAGAGGTATATATACTTAACTAGAAATGAAAATGACAACATAATTTTATTTTCATAGAAACAGATGTCCTCGTGCTTATATCACATAAAGGACCATAAGCATACAAGTCTTGACTCTTGCATCAACATATAAACACAAGATTTATCTTTACAATCTGCTAAGAATGGCTGTGTAATCCCTGTTATGAAAGGCAGAGTGTTGTGGGACCAAAATTTGAGCCTTCTCTCAATCAGACTAGTGCGCGTCCATGTGTAGCCATGAATTATAAAAACTGCTGACGGGCGCTTAAGTTTTTCCTGTATATGCTCATAAATTTGGCCACAAATTCTGCAATTATACGTATGAATCAATCAAAATCCTGGTTAGGAGAACTGATGTCTCATTATAAACATAGTTCAATACTGCAGTTTAACAAGTTACCTTCTAATTTTAACAAAGCAGTCGTTCCAAGAGGGAGCCTTTTCTCCTGCAGATTGCCTTGTTGTTACTCGATGGACTTTTAATTTCTCGAATATGTATTTTAATACAGAAGGATAGAACTTACATAATAAGCATGCCAGTAATGAATTTCCCTTCTTATACCAGCATCAACTCTCTTAATGAATTCTTCAACTAGTTTCTGCATTGCATTGAACATAAACATGACATGATCTTCCTTAGATATTAGTACTTCTTTAAAAATCCTCATTGAAGTTCATATACTTTACCAGGAGAATAAGTTTTGGATGAACAAACTCCACCAAAAGTTTTTGGAACTTCCCTCGAACAGAAAATAACCTGATTGATTAAATCATACACCTATACTGTCAACTTTGATATTTATTTAGTTAGAAGAATAAATTTGCTATTTAGAATTTCAATACCTTGTTTGGTTGGGATCAGCGAGAATTTCTGCTGCAAGTTCTGTTACTACTTCTTCCCATCCTATTGAAATTGGTTGGTCTTCAGCAAAAGGATAGCTGTATAAAGTGTGTGGATCAGTAATCCATAAACTAGCAAAGGCACAATCTGAAAGTACAGTAGTATTACTTGTGTGCTTTGCAGGCTTCAAGAGCCATAATTGCTCTTCGCAGGTTTTGCTTTGACTTGGCGGCTATCTTAGCAGCAAACCCCATTGGTAGTTCAAAATCTTCCTTTCTTGCTATCTGAATAAGAACTTCCATGATCTGAGCATTGCAAAATATGAAGTTAGAAGGAAATTCTTGTGTCCAGTTGAAGATATAATGGCCAAAATGACATGTTACATTTATAGACAATGTTAATTATATTAGAATGTACTTCCTATTTTTACACTTACTTCATGAGTTACAGGAGCTGCAACTTCAAAAACTTTGCTGCGGCTTTTCACTGAGTCAACTATGGCTACATCATCTTCACAGCAGAGAATGAGTTTGCAAGCATCTGAATAGCAGTCCATTATCCATTTAACTAGGTGCTGTATGTTCTCCGCGGCTTTGTCCACATCATAAAGAACTATTACTGTAAGAAGCACAGTAATTCTTAATTAGGTCAAGACTGAAGTGATTGATAGTTAAAATAGTCTTTGCTTTGATAGATATGATCACCTTTGTAATCAGACTTCTTATTTACTCTGCTGATCTCAGGGGTCAGTGCATACTCTGAAGTTATTTGCTTAACTAAAGCCATTATCACATATCTAGCATTAGGCTCCAACTGAACGTTGAGCTCGATATGGTGAGGACTTGAGCTTACTGGTACAACAACTTGCACTGGCCTTGTTTCCTATTAGCAGATAGGGGAATAGAAGAGATATATAACAGTGATATTTGGTGCTAGTTATGCAAATATAATGACATTCCACAGCATGGCCTTGTTTCCTATTAGCAGATAGGGGAATAGAAGAGATATATAACAGTGATATTTGGTGCTAGTTATGCAAATATAATGACATTCCACAGCATGGAATCAAATTAAACTGCATTTAACACTGCCAATTCACCAAATAATGTGTGATAATTAATAATTATTGTCTACAAACATCAACCACTAAACAGAACAATCTAAATTCAATTGAAAATCACAAGCTTTTAGCCACATTTTATCCTTTATAGTATTTTTCATGTAAATGTATCAAAAATTGTGCCAAATAGCTTACAGTTTGATCGAGGAATGGTGCTTCTTTCAAAGCACACCAAAAGGTATTGTTGTTTGATCGGAAAATGGAAGGTGAAAGATTTTAGCAGACTTAGAATCCTAACTTCCATGATCTAGAGAGACTTGTATAAATGAATAAATAGCAGAAAATGATCAAGCCTGAGGTACCTTAATTTGGAAGTATCTCAAATCATGGGATATCTGTGAAACAAGAAAATAAATAAGCTGGAATACTTGTACAGATGAACAATAAAAAATGTAGCATAGCTCTGCCTCTTCTAAGTCTGGCTTTACTTACATTGCAGATTGCATCTCCATAGATTTCACGCAAAAAAGCCATCGTGAGTGTTCTCCTTCCAGAACCAGGAGGACCCTTGAATATGATCTGTGGAAGGATTTCACTTGAAGAAACCTAAAAGAAAAGGCATAAGAAAACCAAAGGAACTTGTGATCTAAGCAGAAAAATGTTAAAACAAAATGTCCTAGTGAGTGTATCTTTGTGTGCATCACCACTTGATTCATCAGAAAAGGGAGTTTAGATCATGTTTACCAGGTCTTTAAGTAGTAAAGCTTCTTGCTTGTGGCAAGTAAATCCCTCTAGTGAATCAGGTTGATGCTTATCAGCCCAGAAGGGTCTCAAGCTTTGAACTACAGATGCCTTAGCAATTACTAAAGCTTCATCAATCGGACGCCCTTTTTCTGGAGATTCTCTTCTTGAGGTTCTGCATGTTCCTTTCTTGAGACAAGAAAACCATGGTTCTGATTGACTCTTTTGCCTGTTCGCGGTGAACTTTTTCATACTTTTGGTCGTCCTTCCACTAGTATCACTCAAATTACTGCTCTGTCTACTTACAAAAGTGTTTGTGCTTACAGTTCTTTGAGTATTACTGGATAAATTTCCTCTTCCACTCTGATTGAAATTACCAGGTGTTTTCACTGATTCAACATTTCTATCAGTCAGTACCTGAGGCTTTTTATCGAATTTCCTTTCAGTAATCTTCTGCATGTTCAAAGCTTCATAGTCCCGAGAAAAGAAAATATCACCAGGTGAAACAGTTTCTGTGCTTTCAAACATATGATTAGCACCAGTAGCGCTTCCAGAAATCTTTGCTTCGGCAATCATTTCGTTAAGTTCACCTCCCGTAGGTCCATGCTTATTCGGAGTTTCCCTTTCTTTCCGCGACAAGCTTCTAACTGGCAACTGGGAAGGCGTCTGCGTCTTATTATTTGCTTTCCTTCTCTCCTTGGAAGCATCAAACTTGTATTGTCTGTCAGGTCTAGGAGCAGAAGCGTACCTGCGATTAAAATTTGATTTCTCCCCTAGTCTACTATGAACATTATTATTACCTTGTGATTGATTTTGCTTCCTATTTGAATCAGCAAAAAGCCTGTCATGATCATCACCAGCATATTTATATGGAGATATGTGTCTACGGTTCTCAGATTTTTGAAAAGGACTAACATTTCTATGAGAATGATCAGGCCTGCGTGAAAATGTGCTAACACTTCTTGGTAAAGCCTTTGGAGAAGAAGGAAATTCACCATCTTCGATGTCTCTGCGAAGCTTATAAGGAGACTTAGTACTTCTCCTTCGAGCAGAACTTGGAACATTAGTCCTCCAGCTTAAATTAAAAGAACTATTGTCCTTTGCTCTCTCAAATGCTACGTTGGGCTCTTCCGGTTCATGTTCTTCAAGATCTATTTCTTTTTCATTCTTTCCGTTTGCTTCCCTGTGTGGACTCTTCTCCAATGTCCAGTCTGTCTCCGTATCTGATGGCTCATAACCACTTCTTCTTTGCCTCATGGTCGACGAGAGTTTCAGTTGTAAAGCTCTGTTATATGTTGAAGCTCCCTCCATTTTAGAAGGTATTTTTCTCTGTAATTAGCTATAATTTCAATACTAGAAAAATTCTAGTAATATTTTGCTGGTCTAAAAGGAAAAAATACTCATAGGTGGCAAATAGAATCCAACGTATTCTGTGAAGACAGCAATATACAGAGAATGCAACAAAATTGTACCAATTAGTTTTTTTTTTTTTTTGGGTCTGTGTGTGTGTGAAATGCACAAGAAAAGAACAGATATGTTGTTTGAGATGTAATTAAATAAAATAGAAATATGCTCTTTCTTACAGCTTTAAAATTTTAAATTAAGTGATCACATTGTTTTTAACATGGTATTTGAAGTAGACAGATGTTGTGCGTTCAAGTCTTGCGGTACTTAAGGATATATTGAAGATATAATTAAGTAAATAAAAATGTGTTCTCCGTAACCTGTTAAACTATTTAGATGAGATGATCACCGTGATTCAACATATGATTTCACATTGAGTGGAACAGGAATATTCTGAAGTGGGTACCAAAGGGGTAAAGAAATGGCACATAATATATAGTAAAATATGAAGAGAGCGATGAACACAAAGCAGAAACATTGGTGAAAACAATGAGCTGGGGCATAATTAAGACCAGCTAATCTAACATAAAGAAAGAAGAGCAAGCTTTTGACAGTGTGTGCAGCATCTGTTTATTACAAGAATATTCTGAAACTTCTAAGCGCATTGCCGAGGACGACAAGTTGTTAATTTTGTCGTCTCTACATGGAACAAAACGATTCCTTAAATCCTTATTCTGGTTTCACGTTGTTTCTGAAAAAGACAATTTTTTTATTTATCTTATTCATAAAAAGCTCATGAGAATCTTCTAAACTGCCACAACTTGTAAGTACCACGTTCAACTGTTCCCAAAGTTCATTAAGATTCTTGAATCCTTCTAGTTGGTAAATCTAATCAATGTCAAGTTCTACTGCCACGGCTAGGACAGACTGGCTGAATTCGATAGGCAATAGGTTAGGTATACCTAGAAGTAATCGTTTTAGTAAGCTTTTCGTCTAACCTTACACCAGACCAGTAACTCATTGATTTTTGAGTTTTGATCTCTCTACTTTTCTTTTTGTTTGAAGGGGGCAGATGGAAATTAATAAGTAGAAGGAATTTTGCTGTTAATAGAACTGTTGCTACTGGTACTTCGATTATGACTCCTTCTGTAGTTGCTGAATCTTCTCTAGGTCAGTTCATCACCCCATATTTACCTTTGAATTTCTTGGTGTCTGTTTAGTGTGTGTATGTCTACTTAACAAAGATTGATAAATACAGGCTTGCAGCAATTACCATTTAAATTAGAGGGGTACAACTATTGGAAATGGCGAGGCAACAGAGTTCATTATGTGGTGGAAGGGGAAGGATTTCCAATAGTTTTGATCCATGGATTTGCTTCTTCTTCTTTTCATTGGAGGTAATTCTATAATATTTTTTTTTGTGTAACATTGAGTTTTATTATATAAGATTAGTGGGCTTATTTGCATCAAACCTTAGGTATAACATACCAGAACTGGCTAAAAGATACAAGGTTTATGCTCTGGATTTGCTAGGATTTGGCTGGAGTGAAAAGCCACTAATAGACTATGATGCCTTGATTTGGAGAGATCAGGTTGTCGACTTCTTAAATGAGATAGTTAAACAACCCGCTTTTTTAGTTGGAAACAGGTGAGTTCATTTATTTACCAACTTGTCATTGTAATGAATCTACAAGATGCAATTAGCAGCTTTAATTGGTAAAGCTTCATTAATATATAAGTAGTATGTAATTGAATTATGTTATGATGACTCTAGTAATTATTTAAACAGTCTTGGAGGGTTTACTACTTTGTTAGCAGCAGCAGCACTACCAGATCAAGTCAGGGGAGTTTCCTTATTAAATAGTGCAGGACGATTTGGGGATGACATTAGTACAACCGACAAAACTGAAGAGACAGCCTTACATAAGTTCATTGTAAAGCCAGTGGAGGAAATCTTTCAACGTGTTGTTGTCAGATCGGCTTTCTGGATAACAATGCGACCAGATCAAATTGAAGCTGTACTGAAGAGTGGTGTATGTTCCATCCTAGCTAAATTTGAACCTTATATCTTCTTGCTATTTGCACGATGCATCAGAAACGGATGGCTGGTTTCTGCATTTGCATTTCATTTGTTATTTAGCCACTACCCCTGATAATCTTGAGCAACATCAGATAGAAGAACTAACTTCCTTGATGTTTTTCTTGTTTCAAGGTCTACAGAAACCATTCAAATGTGGATGATTACCTCATCAATTCAATTTTAAGGCCTGCAGCTGACCCAAATGCCTATGAAGTTTATTACCGGTATGAATGCAGCTATATAGCCTATAGGTTTTCACCTCCTTTTGGCAGCTAAAAGCCATTATCATTTTCTCGCTTGGAACACCATTATCTGCCTTATTAGTCTAGAATCTTAATAGAAATCTCCCCACATTCATATTTAAGTCCTTGACTCTCATGACTCAAGCCTGTTTGACGAGTTCTGTCTTTGGAACTTCAAACTGAGATGGTTCGGCCTTTTCCAGCATATGCCAAGAGAGTTCAGCAAATTGATAAAAGTGCAAAGACAATTTTGAGATACTACTGACATTTAGAAGTGTACGAAAGAGATTTACTACATCTCCTTTGTCAGATATATATACTTTTAAGTTCCAACTGCTGTTTATGTATCAAAAAGTTTAGGTTAAGAAAGTTAGCTAATATTGTCGACTTTGCATTTGTGCAGACTATTAAAACAACTCATGTCAAACCCAACAAAGTATACACTTGACAGTGTTTTGAGCCAACTCTCTTGCCCATTGTTGTTGTTGTGGGGGGACCTAGACCCTTGGGTTCATGATCGTGCAAAGCCAAATCAAATTAAGGATTTCTACCCGAACACATCCCTTGTAAACTTGCAGGCAGGGCATTACCCCCAGGATGAAGTTCCAGAACAAGTGAATAAAGCTTTATTAGATTGGTTATCAACCTTGGCATCAGAAATTTAGCCTCATTGCTAACATATGCAGTAGAATATGTTTTATCGAAGTGTTGAGTGCTCTCATCTCTCAGCACACTCAGTAAGCCATGAAAGACTGATTTTTTTTCTCTCTCTGTGGCAAAGTTCTATATATGCTTCACCAAGTTACTACTATACGTGAAATTCTTTTTTCTTTTTGTTCCTCATCCAATGTCCGGTACTCACATTGGAGCCCGACTAAATTCGGATTCACGTTGGAAAGTCCTTCGTTGGAGGAGGGTAAAGCGCTAGAAAATATCCAATTTTGTGATAGCAATTCAGAAAAAAAAAAAAAAAAAAGAGAAGAAAAGATTGTAACAGCAATAAATAAGATATCCAATTTTGTGATACTACTGTCTACTAATATGTAAGATACTTCGCCCCTCACTTTTATGTAACACTTTATTCTAAAGAAACTGTTTTTTTTTTTTCCGAAACCGTTTGATCTGAACATTTTTATTTTATACTTATAAGCATGATTTCAGCAGTCTACTTGATATAAATATTGATTTTAATGGGGACAGAGAATTATAATGAGTACAAAATCTTCATCACTGTTTGTTGACTAAGAGCAAATTGAATGGATAAAATCTTTTTAGATTTAATTAGAGATGTCGAATTTAAGCCGTGAGAATAGAAAGATCATGATAGGATGTGTTTTTTCCCTTCAATCAAATTAGTCCAGCATTTGAACTCAAAAGGTAAATAAATTGGATCCGTTGTGTATAGTGTATACCCAGGGGCGGACCTATGAAGGGCAGTGGGGGTGCCACGCCACCCCCGAACTTCGACGGAAACTCTATATATACATAGGTATATATACATAATATTTATATAAATATAAAGTGTGTCACCCACAGAACAAAATAGGCTTGTGGTGCCATGGTAGGAGGGCAACTTTAGAAGGTTGAGGTTGCGGGTTTGAATCCCATTTGAACCTATTTTTTTGAAAAATTGCTGAAGACGTTTTTTAAGTGAAAAAAA
>JAJOOF010001862.1:0-20843 GCA_029582545.1 Solanum lignicaule | reverse complement strand
TTCGTAACTATTCGAAAATGGCCAAATATTACGTAAATTTCCCAAAATGGCCGAATTATCAAGAAAAATACATAAAGAAGACTAAAAAGGAATCAAAAAAATTTCGATTTGCACCAATTACCTTACAATATCGTGACAAATATAAGAACAAAACTTTAATTCTTTTCGTAATTGTTTGAAAATGCACGAATATTACGTAAATGTCCCAAAATGGCCGAAAAATCAAGAAAAATACATAAAAATACAAAAAACGCATCAAAAAAAATTCGACTAGCACAAATTACCTTGGAATATTGTGACGAATATAAGAACAAAAGTTTACTTCTTTTCGTAACTGTCCGAAAATGGCCGAATATTACGTAAATGCCCTAAAATGGTCAAAAAATCAAGAAAAATACATAAACAATACAAAAAATGCCTAAAAAAAAAATTCTACTTGCACCAATGACCTTAGAATATCGTGACAAATAAAACAACAAATCTTTAATTATTTTCGTAACTGTTTAAAAATGGCCGAATATTAGGTAAATGTCCCAAAATGGCCGAAAAATCAAGAAAAATACATAAACAATATAAAAAATGCCTCAAAAAAAGTTTCGACTTGCACTAATGACCTTAGAATATTGTGATGAATAAAAGAACAAAACTTTACTTCTTTTCGCACCTGTCTGAAAAAGGCCGAATATTACATAAGTTCCCCAAAATTGCCAAAAAGTCAAGAAAAATACATAAACAACACAAAAAACGTCTCAAATTTTTTTTGACTTGCGCCAATGACATTAGAATCTCGTGATGAATAAAAGAACAAAACTTAACTTCTTTTCGTAACTGTCCGAAAATGACCGATATTACGTAAATGCCCAAAAATAGCCAAAAAATCAAGAAAAATACATAAACAATACAAAAAATGACTCGAAAAAATACCAACATGCACTAGTGACCTAAAAATATCATGACAAATAATAAAATAAAATTTTACTTCTTTTCGTATTTGTCCGAAAATGGGCGAATATTACGTAAATTCACCAAATGGCCAAAAAATCAAGAAAGATATATAATCAATACAAAAATCACCTCTCAATGACCTTAGAATATCCTGACGAATAAAAGAACCAAACTTTACATCTTTTTGTAATTGTCCGAAAATGGCCGAATATTATGTAAATGCCCTAAAATGGCCAAAAAATCAAGAAAATTCCATAAAAAAAATACAAAAAACCCCTCAAATTTTTGTTGACTTGCACCAATAACCTTAGAATATCGTAATGAATAAAAAAACAAAACTTTACTTTTTTTCATAAATGTCCGAAAATGGCCGAATATTACGTAAAGGCCCATAAATGACCGAAAAATTAACAAAAATACATAAACAATACAAAAACGTCTCAAAATAATTTCGACTTGCACCAATGACCTTAGAATATCGTGACGAATAAAAGAACAAAACTGTTTTTCTTTTCATAACTGTCCGAAAATTGTCGAATATTATGTAAATGCTCCAAAATGGTCGAAAAATCAAGAAAATACATAAACAATAATTAAAAAAAAGTCTCAAAAATATTTCGGCTTGCACCAATGACCTAAGAATATCGTGATGAATAAAAGTACAAACTTAACTTCTTTTCCTAATTGTCCGAAAATTGCCAAATATTACGTAAATTCCCCAATATAGCTGAATAATCAAGAAATATACATAAACAATACAACAAACACCTCAAAAACAATTCGAGTTGCACCAATCACCGTAGAATATAGTGACAAATAAAAGATCAAAACTTTACTTCTTTTCGTAATTGTCTGAAAATGGCCGAATATTAGGTAAATTCCCCAAAATGGCCAAAAAGTCAAGAAAAATACATAAATGATAAAAAAATCATCTCGAAAAAATTTGGACTTGCATCAATGACTTTAGAATTTCGTAACAAATAAAAGAATAAAACTTTACTTTTTTTTGTAATTGTCTGAAAATGGCCGAATATTATCTAAATTCCCCAAAATGGCCGAAAAATCAAGAAAAATAAATTAATACAAAAAACGCTTCAAAAAAATTTCAACTTACACCAATAACCTTAGAATATCGTGATGAATGAATGAACAAAAACTTACTTCTTTTTGTAACTGTCCGAAAATAGCTGAATATTACGTAAATGCCCCAAAATGGCCGAAAAATCAAGAAAAATCCATAAACAATACAAAAAACACCTCAATTTTTTTTTACTTGCACCAATGACCTTAGAATATCGTGATGACTAAAAGAACAAAACTTTAATTCTTTTCGTAAATGGCCGAACATTACGAAAAGGCCCCAAATGGCTGAAAAATCAACAAAAATACATTAACAATACAATAAATGCCTCAAAAAAAAATCGACTTCCACCAATGACCTAGAACATTGTGAAGAATAAAAGAACAAGACTTTACGTCATTTCGTAACTATTTGAAAATGGTGGATTTTACGTAAATGCCCGAAAATGACCGAAAAATCAAGAAAATAAATAAACAATACAAAAAATACCTCAAAATTTTTTTCGTCTAGCACCAATAACCTTAGAATATCGTGACGAATTACAGAACAAAACTTTACTTTTTTTCGTAACTATAAAAAAATGGCCGAATATTACGTAAAGGCTCTAAAATGACCGAAAAATCAAGAAAAATTCATAAACAATACAAATAACGCCTCAAAATTTATTTGACTTGTACCAATGATCTTAGAATATCGTGACAAATAAAAGAACAAAACTTTACATCTTTACATACATGTCAGTAAATGGCCGAATATTCCTTAAATACACCAAAATGGTAAAAAAATCAACCAAAATATATAAACAATACAAAAAACGCTGAATTTTTTTTGATTTCCACCAATGACCTTAGAATATCGTGACGAATAAAAGAACAAAACTTTACTTCTTTTTGTATCTATCCGAAAATGGCCAAATATTACGCAAATGTCCAAAAATCTGAAAAATCAAAAAGAAGACATAAACAATACGAAAAATACCTCAAAAAATAATTCAACAAGCACCAATGACCTTAGAATATCGTAACGAATAAAAGAACAAAATTTTAACTCTTTTCATAACTGTCCAAAAATGGCCGAATATTACGTAAAGGCCCCAAAAGGACCGAAAATTAAGAAAAATCCATAAAAAATTACAAAAAACACCGCAATTTTTTTTGACTTGCACCAATGACCTTAGAATATCGTGACGAATAAAAAATAAAACTTTATTTCTTTTCGTAACTGTCCAAAAATGGCTGAATATTACGTAAATTCCCCAAAATGACCTAAAAACTTTACATCTTTTCGTAACTGTCTGAAAATGGCCGAATGAAACGTAAATTCCCAAATAGGCCAAAAAATCAAGAAAAATACATCCACAATAAGAAAAACGCCTGAATTTTTTTTCGAGTTGCACTAATGACCTTAGAATATCATGACGAATAAAAGAACAAAACTTTACTTATTTCCGTAACTATCTGAATATTGCCAAATATTACGTGAATACCCCAAAATGGTTGAAAAATCAAGAAAAATACATAAACAATACAAAAAAAACATCTCAAAAAAATTTCGACTAGCACCAATGACCTAAGAATATCCTGACAAATAAATGAACAAAACTTTACTTCTTTTTGTAACTGTCCGAAAATTGTCGAATATTATGTAAATGCCCCAAAATGGCCGAGAAATAAATTAACAATACAGCAAACGCCTCAAAAAAATACTGACTTGCATTAATGACTCTAGAATATTGTGACTAATAATAGAACAAACCTTCACTTTATTTCGTAACTGTCCGTAAATGGCCCAATATTACGTAAATGCCCTAAAATGACCGAAAAATCAAGAAAAATTCATAAACAATACAAAAACGCCTCAAAAAAATTTCGACTTGCACCAATGGCCTTAGAATATTGTGACGAATAAAAGAACAAAATTTTACTTCTTTTTGTAACTGTCTGAAAATGGTTGAATATTACGTTAATGCCCCAAAATGGCCGAAAATAAAGAAAAATATATAAACAAAACAAAAAACGCCACAAAAAAATATCGACTTGTACTAATGAACTTAGAATATCGTGATGAATAAAAGAACAAAACGTTACTTCTTTTCGTAACTGTTTGAAAATGGTTGAATATTACATAAATGCCCCAAAATAGCCAAAAAATCAAGAAAAATACATAAACAATTAAAGAAAATCTCAAAAAAAAATTGACTTGTACTAATGACATTAGAATATCGTGACGAATACAAGAATAAAACTTTACTTCTTTTCGTAACTGTTCGAAAATGGCAGAATATTATGTAAATGCCCCAAAATAGCTGAAAAATAAAAAAAATACATAAACAATCCAAAAAACGTCCAAAATAAAGTTAGTCTTGCACCAACGACCTTAGAATATCATGACGAATAAAAGAACAAAACTTTAATTCTTTTAGTAACTGTCCGTAAATGGCCGAACATTACGAAAATGCCCCAAAATGACCGAATAATTAAGAAAAATACATAAACAATACAAAAAATGCCTAAAAAAATTTTCTACTTGCACCAATGACTTTAGAATATAGTGACGAATAATAGAACAAAACTTTACTTCTTTTCGTAATTGTTAGAAAAAGGGCCCAATATTACATAAATGCCCCAAAATGGCCGAATAATCAAGAAAAATATATAAACAACACAAAAAGCGCCTCAAAAAAATTTCGACTTGCACCAATGACCTTAGAATATCATGAGGAATAAATGAACAAAACTTTATCTGTTTTCTTAATTGTTCGAAAATGGCCAAATATTACGTAAACTCCCCAAAATGGGTGAAAAATCAAGAAAAATACATAAACATTACAAAGAGCGCTTCAAAAAAAATCCGACTTGCACCAATGACCTTAGAATATTGTGACAAATAAAAGAACAAAACTTTACTTCTTTTCGTAAGTGTTCGAAAATTGCCGAATATTACGTAAATGCCTCATAATGGCCGAAATCTAGAAAAACACATAAACAATATAAATAACGCCTCAAAGAAATTTCGACTTGCACCAATGACCTTAAAATATCGTGACGAATAAAAGAAGAAAACTTTACTTCTTTTCGTAACTGTCTGAAATTGGCCGAATATTACGTAAATGCTCCAAAATGGTCGAAAAATCAAGAAAAATACATAAACAATACAAAAGACGCCTCCAAAATTTTTTGACTTGCACCAATGACTTTAGAATATCGTGCCAAATAAATGAACAAATTTTTACTTATTTACGTAACTGTCAGAAAATGGCCCAATAATACGTAAATTCCCCAAAATGACTGTAAAATAAAGAAAAATAAATAAACAATACAAAAAATGCCTCAAATTTTGTTTGACTTGCACCAATGACCATAAAATATCGTGACGAATAAAAGAATAAAACTTTGCTTCTTTTCGTAACTGTCCGAAAATGATCGTATATTATGTAACTACCCCAAAATTGCCAAAAAATACATAAACAATACAAAAAACGCCTAAAAAAAAGTTCGACTTGCACCAATGACGCAAGAATATCGTGCCAAATAAAAAAACAAAACTTTACTTCATTTCGTAACTGTTCGAAAATGGCCAAATATTACTTAAATGCCCCAAAAGGGCCAAAAAATAAAGAAAAACATATAAACAATACAAAAAAAAATTCGACTTGCACCAATGACCTTAGAATATCGTGACAAATAAAAGAACAAAACTATATTTCTTTTCTTAACTGTCCGAAAATGGCATAATATTACATACATTCCCGAAAATAGCCAAAAAATCAAGAAAAATACGTAAACAATACAAAAAATGGCTCAAATTTTTTTTAACTTGCACTAATGACCTTAGAATATCGTGACGAATAAAAGAACAAAACTTTACTTCTCTTCGTAACTGTCTGATAATGGACGAATATTACGTAAATGCCCCAAAATGGCCGAAGAATCTAGAAAAATACATAAATAATACAAAAAAAAAAATTTCAACTTGCACCAATGACTTTAGAATATCGTTACGAATAAAAGAACAAAACTTTAATTCTTTTCAAAACTGTCCGAAAATGGTCTAATATTATGTAAATACCCTAAAATAGCCAAAAAATCAATAAAAATACATAAATAATACAAAAAACGCCTCAATTTTTTTTACTTGCACCAATGAACTTAGACTATTGTAACGAATAAAAGAACAAAACTTTACTTCTTTTCGTAACTGCCCGAATATGGTTGAATATTACGTAAATCCCCCAAAATGACCGAAAAATCAAGAAAAATTCATAAACAATACAAAAAATGCCTTAAATTTTTTTTCGACTTGCACCAAGGAACTTAGAATATCGTGGTGAATAAAAGAGCAAAACTTTACTTCTTTTCGTAACTGCTCGAAAATGGCTGAATATTACGTAAATGCCCAAAATGGCCGAAAAATGAAGAAAAATACATAAACAATACAAAAATGCATCAAAAAACATTCAACTTACACCAATGAACTTAGAATATTGTGGCGAATAAAAGAAAAAAACTTTACTTCTTTTCGTAACTGCTCGAAAATGACCGAATATTATCTAAATTCCCCAAAATAGATGAAAAATCAAGAAAAATACATAAAAAATACAGGAAATGCCTCAAAAAAATTCAACTTGCACCAATGACCTTAGAATATCGTGACGAATAAAAGAACAAAACTTTACTTATTTTCGTAACTGCCCTAAAAATGGCCAAATATTACGTAAATACCCCAAAATGGCCGAAAAACCAAGAAAAATACATAAACAATAAGAAAAAATGTCTCAAAAAAATTTCGACTTGCACCAATGACCTTAGAATATCGTGACGAATAAAAGAACAAAACTTTACTTCTTTTCGTAGCTACGCGAAAATGGCTGACTATTACGTAAATGTCCAAAAATGGCTGAAAAATCAAGGAAAATACATAAACAATACAAAAAATGCCTCAAAAAAAATTTGACTTACACCAATGACCTTAGAATATCGTGACGAATAAAAGATTAAAACTTTACTTGTTTTCGTAACTGCCCAAAAATGGTCGAATATTACAAAAATTCCCATAAATGGCTGGAAAAAAAATACATTACCAATACAAAAAGCCTCAAAAAATTTGGACTTGCACCAACAACCTTAGAATATCGTGATGAATAAAAGATCAAAACTTGACTTATTTTTATAACTGCCTGAAAATGGCCTAATATTACGTAAATGCCCTAAAATAGCCAAAAAATCAAGAAAAATACATAAATAATACAAAAAACGCCTATAAGAAATTCTCCTTGCACCAATGACCGGAGAATATCGTGACGAATCAAAGAACAAAACTTTACTTCTTTTCGTAACTGCCCGAAAATGGCCGAATATTAAGTACATTCCCCAAAAAGGTCGAAAAATACATAAACAATACAAAAAACGCCTCAAAAAAATTTCAACTTGCACCAATGACCTTAGAATATCGTGACGAATAAAAGAATAAAACTTGACTTCTTTTCGTAACTGCCCAAAAATGGCCGAATCTTACGTAAATTCCCTAAAATGGCCGAAAAATCAAGCAAAATACAAAAAGAGTTTCAAAAAAAATCGGCTTGCACCAATGACCTTAGAATATCGTGACGAATAAAAGAAAAAAACTTTATTTCTTTTTGTAACTGCCCGAAAATGGCTGAATATTACGTAAATGCCCTAAAATGGTAAAAAAATCAACAAAAATACATAAAAAATAATAAAAACGCCTCAAAAAAATTTCAACTTGCACCAATGACCTTAGAATATCGTGACGAATAAAAGAACAAAACTTTACTTCTTTTCGTTACGGCCTGAAAATGGCCGAATATTACGTAAATTCCCCAAAATGGCCGAAAAATCAAGAAAAATACATAATCAATACAAAAACTGCCTCAAAAACATTTTGACTTGTTCCAATGACCTTAAAATATCGTGACGAATAAAAGAACAAAACTTTACTTCTTTTCGTAACTGCCCGAAAATGGTCGAATATTAAGTAAATGCCCCAAAATGGCTGAAAAATACATACATAATACAAAAAATGTCTCAAAACAATATCGACTTGCACCAATGACGTTAGAATATCGTGACGAATAAAAAAACAAAACTTTACTTCTTTTCGTAACTGTCTGAAAATGGCCGAATATTACGTAAATGCACCAAAATAGCCGAAAAAATCAAGAAAAATACATAATATGCCACCTCGGAAATATTTTGAGCTAAGACTCAAACCATCCTTCGTTGTGAGTAGGATTTTACCGAAGAATTTAAAATTTCTTAAGTGTTAAGATCACTATATATAGCACCTTGAGTTCAAAAAAGAATTAAAGAGAATTTATTCAAGTTATTCCTAGGTTCTTCTAAGTTTTTGGTTAACATTAAATGACCATAACTCTCAGTACAAGATGATTTAGGTGGGCTACAATATAGCTAATGAAAGGTCTTTGAATTATATTTCCAATGCCACCGATTTTGCTAAGTTTTGAGGTCGGATGAGTGAATATGCCCTTTTGAATTCAAGTTGTCCAGTTAAGGAAAGTTACCCGAAAATAGTACGGAGTATTTTGGTCTTTTCCTTACCCAATCAAATTTAATTCGTTTTAGTAAGGTTTTAAGGGTCTAATCCTATTAGGTTCAGTTTTATAATCCTAATATATGCCTAGGGTTTTAGTTGAGAGTTCAAGAAGAGAAAAGAAGAGAAAAGAGGAGAAAAGTGGAAAGGATCAAGGCGTTCGTCGAGGTTCTTGAGTTTTGTTGCGGATTTTCGCCATGGGTTTGATCCCTAAGAGCAGGGGCGGATCTACAGTGTCCCAAGGGTGTCCAATTGGACACCCTTCGCCGGAAAATTATACTGTATATATAAGTTAAATGCTACTGGTAACGGTTAAAGTTAATAGATTAGACATCCTGAACATATCAAGATGCTATGGTCCAATGGTGTGAGGCTCTCCTGCTTACCTTAAAGGTGCGGGTTCGAACCCCACAAGTGAATTTTATGATCATTTTAAATAGAACACTCTTATTTTATTATTCATTAACTTATTTCTTTAATTGTCTAAGCTAATTAAATTACATTCTTAATTAGAAATCTAGGTTTAGTAGCTAATTGAATTTTCAATGAATTTGACTTTTTATTACTTTTCATTAAAATTTGAAATAAAACTTAAATGTAATTATTTAATTTAAAGTTAATAAACTTTTTCCATAAAGCTGCTAAAAGCGAACAAAAGAACACCTCATTTGATTCTGCTTTCATTATTTATGTCTCGTTATTGTTGTTATCACCATAGATTAGTGAAAGCTTGAATGCCTCCCCCCCCCCTCTTTTTTTTCTTTGTTCGTTCACTTTATATTGAATTAAACACAAACATTAAAGTTAAATATCATGCAGTTTGATTTTTAAAATTTTGGAACATTTATTCGTAAAAAAAGTAATATTAATGTTATGTAGTTAAATTTTAATTTTTTCAATGCATCTATTCATCAAAAATAATAATAATTACTTATGTATTATTTGGACACACTTCATAGAAATCCTAGCTACGTCACTGCCTAAGAAGTATGTAAGCTTCCGTAGTGTTGGGTTCATTCACCCACACTCCAATAATGAGTTTCTTTTGCGAATCTATCCATAAATATTGAGCAATTTAATTTCTTGATGAGTTCTTAATAAGTGTTCTTGAAATGATTAAGTTTTGATGTAAGATTCTACTTGGGTCAACTTCAAACGACCATATATCTTATAATATAAAGAGTTACATGAGACATAACCCATTAAATTAAAGGTATTTGAATCTACTTTCCAACGCCACTAATTTCACGTCAATCCAATTTCTGAGTAAAGAGTTATGACTATTTTAGAAACCTATACAGTGTTGTTACGAGTTTAGCCGACAGGAAAACATTAAGAATGGTCATTTTTGTTTTTTTACCTCCAAGAAAATCCTAAATGAATAAGGCTCAAAACAATTAGATTTTCATCTTTTAATCCGTCATTCTCTTCTCTCTCAAACCCTAGGGTAAAACCCCAAGGAGATATCAAAGTAGAAGACTTCATTCAAGATTCTTTCAATCTTTTTTCAAGGTAAGTCTTTTTCCAAGAATTCCATTTTTTTTCAACTCAAATTCCTCTATACAATTATGAATCACTAATCAAAATCATAATTCTTAGCCAAAGAGATTTCCAGAAACTAATTCAAGAATCTCAAGAAAGGTTTTCTTTAACGTTTGCCTTCAAGCTAGGGTTTTAAGGCTTCTAATCAAGTTCTTCTTCAAGATCCTTTCAAGATTCTTCAAGAAACTTGTTCTTCTAGATATGTAAGGCTATCATAGTGTTGGACTAGCTCGTCCTCACACCCTACATCTTCTTTCAAATCAGTAAAAGAGAAATCTAGGATTCTACCCCTAGATTTGAGTATTCTAGAGATAAGTTGATTTGAGTTCTTGAGTTCATGGTTCTTTTAAAAATTCTATTCCTAATTATTGAGTTTTTACATTTTTTATTGAAATCCTTGAGTTGATTTGTTCATATCTATAATTCATCATGAACCCTGTTTGGAGAAGTTTTTCAAAGACAACGCTTGAGTTTTAAACTGAGTTTTGAGGAAGTAAGTATGAGAATGAGAAGAGTCGTATACATGAATTCCATATTGTTATTTAGACCCTTGAGTCAAGTCGTTCATGCCCATAAATTCTACATGAACTCCATAAATTGAGTATCTTTGAGAGGAGTATTATCTTCAAATTCTAAATCTTGAGTATTGAGTTCTGAATCATTTTGGAATTATATTCCTAATCATGGGGCTACTACATGTTACCCATGAAGGTCCTTAAGTTGAGTAGTTCATGCCCATAATTCCGCATGAACCCTATGAGTCGAGCAGTCTTGAGATGAGAGATATCATTAACATTCTTGAGTTGAGTCGTTCATGTCCATAATTCCGCATGAACCTTATGATTTGAGTTATAAACTTTGAAAAGCTTTTTAAATCCAACAATTGAGTTCTTAAACTGAGTTTTGAGAAAGTAAAGATGAGTTTTGAGAAAAGAGTTTCTAAAGCACGATTAGTATAACAATCAAGTATGTCATCAATGTATGAGCAGTATGGTATTAGATATACCATCAATGTTTATGAAGTATGACTTCCCGAGTCATCAATGATCATATTATAATATGATTTTGAAATGTTTTTGAGAAAGAGTTTTCAAGTATGAGTATAAGGGGACTATGTATTCCTAGAGGCATCAATTTTTACATTGATAAAAGAGAAACTGATATTTTAAAATGAGTTATGAGTTCAAAAGTTATTTCAAGAATAGCTACCTCTTTTAAGAGGGTAGTTTGAACAATTATCTCAAACCATAGGAAGAATTATGTTTTTAAACATATGAGCTGAGTATATTTTTGGGAATAGTATTGAACACCGATATGGGGACGAGCTCAGATAACTCAAGTCTCCATAAACCATGTAGCTAACGTGGGTAGAAAGGTTCACACTTTTTAGATGATTCCTTAATGTTTTTTAGCATAGACTAGTGGATCTTCTTCGTTGAGAGGTTTTATACCCCGGCAAAGTATATGACAGTTCTGGCAGCATAGGCGAGACGGTGTATCATTACATAGCTCATAGTGATGGTTGTCTGTTACAGAAACTCCCACAAAAATATATTGTATTTTTATATATAAAAACTGAGTTATTATTGTATTCTTCAATACATTAAGTTGTTATCTACTGTTTTAAAAGTTTTCCATATATATTGAATTTTTTACTGTTTCTTTATTGAGTATCATAAGTTGAGTATCTTGAGTTGAGTACCTTTGAGTTGAGTATCATATCTTTGAGTTAAGTATCTTATTCTTGAGTTGAGTGAGTTCAGAAGAGGTAAGTACATTTACTTTCTATCAAGTTCAAGCCTATGTTTATGCTTTAGAATTCCCCTTACATGCTCGTACATTACACGTACTGAGCCATTTGGCATGCATCATTTCATGATGCAGATACAAGTATTCAAGGTCATCAATAGGAGCTTCGTTGATACCACATGGAGTTCAAGTTAGCTGTGGTGAGCCTCCTTGCTTCGGGAGGATTCCACTTGTACTTTCAGTTATGTCAGTTATTAGGACGTCGTGGGTCTTCTCTCGACTTCAATGTTTGTCATTTAGAGGCTTCATAGATAGACAATAGAGTTTCAGAAGTCTTGTTCATTTATCTTGTTAAATGTTTTAAAGACTTGAGTTGCCTAGTTTCTGTTAGTTGAATACACGATTATATTCTAAGTTAATTATTTGAGTTTCAATGAATTTTATTCTGTTTTAAGCTTTGTATGCTTAAGTTAGTCTTCCGCTTGTAGTCAGCCAGGATAAGGGTTCACTTGGGGACCATCAATGGTTCTCGAGTGTCGGCTAGGTCCAGGGTGTTGGCTTGGGTCGTGACAAACTTGGTATCAGAGCAAAGAGTTCAAGTGTCCTAGGGTGTCTATGAAGCCGTGTCAAGTAGGATCTTATTTGTGATTGTGAGGACCCCACTTCTATAAATAAGTGACTATAGACATTTAGGAAAAGTTCCCCTTTTTCATACTCTTAATCGTGCAATAGAGCTAAGCCATAGAGATTTATTCATACTCGTGCCTTTCTTAGATTCATTCGACTACACCTCATACTAGAGGTGGTTGAAAAGCAAAGTCAGTTCGTTATGGATGAGTTATTCTTAACAAGAGTCTTGAGGAAGTCATGTGACTCCAGGGGGGCTTGAGAGAAGTCCATGAGTGAGTTAAGTGTTGAGTTTCAGAGGAATGCACCCATATTTATATTAATCGTGCGTTTGAGTTAAAAGCGAGTTGTACTCTTTTCCTTAAGCCTTGTTTTAGCTAAGATCCTTATAAGGAAGTATGTTTAGAGCTTGAGTAATATTTTCACCCTAAAAGGTAACATGAGTTACGAGATCATGAGAAGCAGTAATGAAAGAGCCCAGAGTTAGTATGCAGACATTCCGTAATCACTACTAAAAAACTGCCAAAAACAACGGCCAAAAGCAACGGACTGCGTCACTTTTTGATTTTTTTTTAGGATATTTTTAACAAAAGCGACAGACTCCGTCGCTTTTTTTAAATTTTCAATTTTTTTAATTTCCAAAATACGACGCAGTCCGTCACTTTTATGAAAATTTTATTTTTGAAAATCTCATAAAAGCGACGGACTAAAGGACCCTGTCCATCGCTTTTCTGGAAATTATTTTTTTGAAAAATCCAGAAAAGCGACGGACTAAAGGACAATGTCCATCACTTTTTTGGGTTTTAAAAAAAAATAAAACCCAGAAAAGCGACGGACAAAACCACTTTGTTTGTTGCTTTTTCTGCAAATTTTTTGATAGCAGAATTTGTTAGTTTCTGCTGCCCACCTGCAAATGCAATTCAATTCAATTCAGTCCAATCAAATACACAATATTACAAAGAAGCTACACAAACATAAAACAACAACTTAAAGTAACATTCAAAAGTATCTAAATCACAATTTAAAGACCTATAAAGTCTTTCAAAAATTGTTTCAAAATTTCAATAAGTTCATAAATTAAAAGAGACCTAAACTAGGGAGTGGCATCTACATAATCATCCTCCTCCTCCTCACTGTCGTCGTCAGTGTCCTCGAGAACGGAAGTAGTAGGTCGACGAGCGAGGTTCAACACTTGTTCTTTGATTTGCTGAACGGTCGCACTCATGCTTTGTTGTTCAGCTACTCTTCTCCGCTCCGAGTCTGCCAGTGCCAATGTAAGTTGTGCTATTTGAACCGACATAGCAACAATCTGAACACCGTCAAGTGCCTCGGCTTGACGTGATGATCCAATACCTTGTAAGCCTGACTGGAGTTATCTTACATCATTTCGAGAGCCTAGACCATAGACTCTACCCTTGTGTGTCCCCCCTACCACTTTTTTCTGTCCAAATTTGGGTGGACAGTTCAAGTGTCATTCGGACCAAACTATCTAGATTATAAGCAACATACTGATGAAACTCATTCTGCATATTAAATATAAAAATTGACATCAATATATATACATATCATAAATATATTCACTATTAATATATATTATTCATATTAAATAACTTACAAAAGTTCGTTCGGACCTTTCCTCCACCCACACATCTGGATCCGACTCATTTTCTTTCTTCTTCACATGAGTCTTCTTGAAAACCTCCGATCCAATGGGAGTGCGCCCCAATTAGTTTTCCTATAAATAAAAACTCAAATTTATAACAATATATATAAATCAACTAATTATTTATTTAAAAGTTTGAATTAGAACCTACCATCTCTCTTGTAATTGTTCCAACGGTATTTGCACCTCCAGTGTGCAACGAGCCACCCTTAAGACTACCTCTAGCCTTTTTGGCTTGTTCTGACATTGCCTTAAACTTATTTGTGTTCCAATACAGACACAATTCATCAAAAACATGAGGCAACATCCAACCCGGATGTTGATCAGTATCCTGAACTTTCTTTAGCCAGCTAGACAGTCTCGCGGATGCCCTCCTCTCAAATGTGGTCGGAATGACCAAATTAATACTTCGACTCCCAAGTACACATAGTCTAAAAAAAGTTGAATAGCGTTAATTAGATCGATAGTAAAAAAATGTAAAGTATACTAAAATTATTAAACTTAACTAAAAAATATATACCTTAAATTCATTAAACATCGCCTGGAGTATACTATTTGGAATCTCGCTCCAAGAGTGATAAGTCTGTGTATAAAGTCTTCTAACACAGTCTTTTAAAGCTCGGGAAGCATCCTTTGCAGGATGCCACCTGCAAAACACATAATAAATATGTTAGTTCATGAATAATATATTAAAATATAAGAAATAAATAAAATAAACTAACAAATAGATAACAAAACAAACTTACGATGATCCATCCAGCTCAATCATGATTCTACCAAGTCTGTCCTTCTGGCTAGAGCTAGAGCAGGCATCTCGTCATCTGGTGTAGCACTAGGTGAGCTGTAGATGAAGGTGATACACCATGATGCACAAAACGCTGAGTCAATGGAGGCATACTGGCCATAGCATCTGACTGCTCGCTACTAGAATCTCCAATCCTCATGGCAGATAACTGAGAAGATGTACCTGTGGGAGATGGAGTACCATCCGATATCCTACCTGCCGATAAGGGTTGTGGTCGATGAATAGCCTGTAAAGGTAGGTCCTCGTAGCGCCGTGGAGGCAATGCCTGTGAGGTAGAGAAACACTGAGTGGTCGACGATAATTAGGATAATATGCACGAGGATCCGCCGTACCAAATGGAACATCAAATAAATGAGTATCATGACTGATGCGCTCTGCGCAAAAGAAATAGATTCCTAAATATCCTCAGGATCTATAGGTCTCCTAGCTGACTTCTTCTTTTTAGCCTATTTAGTCTGGCTAACTCCAGAAGAAATTCTCACCGTCACCGCCTGATGAAATCTGTATGAAAATTTACATCTATAATTTATAAAAATCATAAATTAAATAAAATTAGCAAAATAAATTATCTTACATATATACTAGCTTTCATTCTACACAATTCCTCCTCACTTGTTCAATTCCATCATTCTCCCACTCTTCCTCTTCAATTGTTTCATTTACGTTATCGTCCCATTTTTCGTCATCAAATGATTCATTTTCCTCATTCTCAGATATTTCTTCCTTAACATTCATTATCTCATCATTAGATACTTCTTCTAATATGTGTTGAGGATGTTATAGTGTGGTTTCCAATTCAACATCAACTTGTTGATGAACAATTGCAACATCATTTTGATATGCCAAATCTAAGAGGTTATCTATTTCAATTCTTCCCACATGCTTAGTTTTTATAACAACCCACCAATCAACTTTGTCTCTACGCAATGGATATGGAGCGTAATACACTTGTTTAGCATTTTGTGCAATAGTAAAAGGATCATAACTTCTATATTTCCTTGTGTGCTTAACTTCAATTGTATCATGTTGATGGTCCACCTTTGTGCCTCTATGTGATGGGTCAAACCACTCACACTGAAACAATACAATCTTCTTCTTTGGCTAACTTGAATACCTCACTTCAATAATCTCATGAATGACACCATAATATTCAATAGTTTGGCCAGTACCATCAACATCACCTTGTATGTTGACACCACTATTATTTGTTTTCTTGTTCGTATAAACTTCTTCAGTTTGAAATTTAAAACCATTGACACAATACTTATTCATTGTTAGTACTTGAGATTCAGGTCCAAGTGCTACTTCTTTCACTAATTGCAAATGTTGGACACTTGAGTATTCATCGTAAACCTCCATGATTGTTATTTCAAGTAATATAATTTAGTATAACATGAATATATTATTAAATACTTAGTGATTGCACACTTACATAGTTTGTTAGCCAATTGGAAAATTCTGTATAGATGGCTTCATTACCCCATGTGTTTACGAACAAGCTGATCATTCTACATTCAAGTATTTTGTTAGTTAATGAACACTTATTAGTATGTAATTTGATAACATATTTTTAACACTCACTTGACATATGGTTGAATCTCTGGACAATTAAGCAAAATATGTTTCACAGCTGATTGCATTTCCATATCAGTGAAGCCTCGCTTTCCACGCTTTTTAGATCCTCGACCATTTTGATTAAAAATTGATATCGGTGGAAATGAAGGATCAATATCACCTTCATCATTGCGATTGGGCCTGTTTCTCCTACATGACACATTATCACCAAAGTAATAAGAATAAAAATCACCAGTTTCTCTCCCAATATGACCTTGAACAACTGATCCTTCGATGTTTCCCCTTTGCTTAATTGCTTTCTTGGAACTGCCAATTTTTCTGCATGTATATATGTATATATATGTTAATAAAAGACTTGGTGAATATATATAACTTAGTGAATATTTCAAATGGACAGCTCTCAAATGGATACATTCATCTTGTTTGAACCGGACCTCCGACACGGGCCTCTTGTACAAAGTGAATTGGAAGATGTTTAATAACATCAAAGAAACCGCATGGAAATATCTAGCGATAGGAATTAATGTTTCCATGAACACATGACAATCATGGCTTTCCATACCTATCAATTTTCCTTCATTCATATCTGCCGCTTTTCTAAATTCGAAGCATAGCCCTCCGACATCCTCAAATTTTTAACCCACTCACAAATTTCACATTTCTCATCCAATGTGAATGAAAAGCTGGCTTTGGGCTTAACTATTTTACCATTTTGTAATTCCTACAGCCATAACTCTTTTCTCCTACAATATTCCTTTATGTCCATTCTAGCTTTGGATTGTCTTTAGTCTTACCCTTAACATCCATCACCGTGTTAAACAAATTGTCAAAATATTTTTTTTCAATGTGCATCATATCAAGATTATGTCGTAGAAGATTGTCCTTCCAATACGGCAACTCCCAAAATATGCTTTGTTTGGTTCAATTATGTTCAACACCGTATCCAGGAAGTCTAGAAGGTGAAGTTTCTATAACTTTAGGTAATTGAGAAACTCTCTCCCAAATTTGATGTCATGTGAGTAATGGAGCTGGGGGATCAATTTCAATCTTATTTTTCCTAAATGAATTTTTCATCTTTCTAAACTCATGGTCCATTGGCAAGAATTGGCGATGACAATCAAACCATGTATTTTTTCTGCCATGCTTTAAAGTGAATACCTTACTATTTTCCATGCAATACATACATGCTAGCTTTCCAGCTGTCATCCAACCAGACAACATCCCGTATGCAAGAAAATCATTAATAGTCCACATTAAAGAAGCACACATAATGAAATTATGCTTAGTTGAGATATCATAAGTCAAAACGCCTTCAAACCACAATTATTTGAGCTCATCTATCAATGGTTGTAGATAGACATCAATCAAGCCTTTTGGATTACGGGGACCTAGAATAACACAACTTAGAAAGATGTAAGGACTGGTCATGCACATTTCAGGAGGAAGATTATACAGAGTAAGAAATATCGGCCAACATGAATAAGGCAAAGCAACATTAGATAATGGTGTGAAGCCATCCGCACACAACCCCAATCTAACATTTCTTGGTTCACTAGCAAAATCAGGATATACATTATCAAAATGCTTCCATACTTCACCATCAGATGGATGAGACAAGACACCCGACGACCTTCTATATTCACGATGCCATCTCATATGTGGGGCAGACCTCATTAATGCATACAACCTCTTTAACCTAGGAATAAAAGGTAGATAATGCATCACCTTAACTGGGACCATCTTTCAAGCAGGAGTCCTCTTATAACGAGCATGTCCACAAAACTTACAATTTTTTAAGTCACTATCAGTCTTGTAAAACAACATGCATCCATTAACACAACAATGAATTCTATCATACGCCAATCCTAACTTGGAAACCAAATGCTTTGCCTGATAGAAGTTCTTAGGTATGTTAAACTCCGGATTAACTAGTTCACCCAAAAGATAAACCATTGAGTCCATAGCCGCATTAGGAATATTCCAATCTGATTTAATATTCATTAATCTGACCACAACTGACAAGGCAGAATGCGGACTCCCTTCACATAGTGGACGACTAGACTCTTCTAATTGATCATAGAAGCGTCTTGCTTCTTCATTAGGACCTTCATCAAAATATTGTTCGGGTTCCATCCCACCTTGAACCCCAAAAGCATCATTAATCATTTCATGAACCCTATCATGTTCAACCCTAATTTGGCCATGTGGTGCAAGCATATTATATTCATCCACATGCATCGAATTATAAAACATACCATTCAATCCATCTCTTTCTCCATGATCAATCCATACAAAATATCTAGGCTTAAATCCATTACAGTACAAATGAACCATGATTGTATCTGGTTCAAAAAATTTAAGCACCTACATGCACTACAAGGACACCTAACCAATCCATTATTCTTGAAAATACAAAAATATAGATATTCAATTAGATTATAAATTAAATTTAATAATAATTTTACTATATTAAACTAATTTATATTGTTAATTTATATTTATAATTACTTAATAAGTAAATTTATTATTACTTATATATCTAATTAATTAGTTCATAAATACTACATTTCAAGATCTACAAAGTTAAAGCTTAATTAATTCATAAATTTAAATTAAGTTTAAGATTTCAAAAAAAAAAATTATATTAATTCTAATTAAGTCCAAGTTATTATAAATTAAGTCCAAAGTTCTAATTAAGTTTAATTATTAAGTTCTAATTAATTAAGGTCATCAAAAATTAGTTATATTCAAGTTCAAGTTCAAGTTCTAAATTCAAGTTCTAATTTCAAGTTCAAATTCTAAGTTCAAGTTAAAGTTCTAAATTCAAGTTCATATCAAAGTTCTAAAATTAGTTATATTCATGTACTCCTAATTATAAGTTCAAGTTCTAAAAGTCAAGTTCATATATATCTAATTTCTAAACTTAGTTATATATAAACTTCTAATCCAATAATTAGTTATATTCAAGTTCTAAATTCAAATAATCTCTAAAATTAGTTATATATAAATTTCTAATAAAAAAATATTTATATTCAGGTTCTAATTAATTAAATTCAAGACCATATAATTTTTAAATTAGTTATATATAAACTTTTAACCCAAGAATTAGTTATATTCAAGTTTCAAGTTCAAATTCTAGTTCATATCTAATCTAAAAAATTAGTTATATATAAACTTCTAATCCAACAATTAGTTATATTTATTCAAGTTCTAATTTAAAAAAACCTCATATATTCATGACATTCAAAAATTCATTCTATATATTCATGACATTTAAACAATCAAACTTCATCAATATCTAACTTCTAAATTCAAATTAACAATTTACTAATTACTAACAATCATCAAATTTAAAAGAATCTCAATTCACAATCAAATTAAAGATTTTCAAATTCAAACTAGTACCCAAATCCTAAAAACCCTAATTCATTAACTATCAAACACAATCAATCATTCAATAAAACACAAATCCAATAAACTAATTAACAAAATCAAATATAACTAAAATTGAAAATTTTTTAAACTAATTTGATAAAACCCTAACCTTAAATTAAAGGAGAAAGAGACAATGGAGAGAGGAAGCAGCGGCGATGGCGGTGGTTTCGACAGCAGCGATGCCAGCAGCGGCGGTGGCAAGCTACGGCGGAATCATTAGATATAAGGAAGAGAGAAAGAAGAGAGAAGGAAGAGAGGGAAAATGGGGAAAAATCGCGTATGATATTTCAGATATTTAATGAAAAGCGACGGACAGCGTCTCCCCATCCGTTGTTTTTCTTTTAAAAAGTTGACCAACATTTTGACCAAAAAGCGACAGACTAAGAGACAATGTCCGTCGCTTATTTAAAATAGTTGACCATATATTTTAACCAAGAAGCGACGGACATAAAGATGTCGTCCGTCGCTATAGTAAAAAAATAATTAATAAAATAAAATAAATTAAAAGCGACGGACAACGTTGTTAATATTTTGATTTATATATAATTATTTTTAATAAAAGCGACGGACGGCGTCGCTATATATATTAAATAAATAATTATTAATTATATATATATTTGGCGCAAAAATCCGCGAAAATAAGCGACGGACTAAGAGATGCCGTCCATCGCTTTTTGTAAAATAATTTAAAAAATAATTTTTTTAAATAAAAAGCGATGGACAGTGTGGCAAATGGCGTTGCTTTTTGGAGCAAAGCCGTCAGTCGCTTTTTTGTCTGTCGTTTTTTAGTAGTGAATCTAAGGGAGATGGCGTTTCGATAAGCTATGATACTATAGTCATGCACCTAGTAA
>JAJOOF010001861.1:0-26943 GCA_029582545.1 Solanum lignicaule | reverse complement strand
TATTACCCCCCCGAACTTATTTTTTAATTAATTTTCTACCCCTTTTGGTCCTACGTGGCACTATTCTTGTGGGCCCAGCACGTGTTGACAAATTTTTTAAAATAATGTCACGTAGGACCAAAAGGGGTAGAAAATTAATTAAAAAATAAGTTTGGGGGGGTAATAGGACCTTAGTAAAGGTTATGTGTGTCTCTGGGATTTCGGGCATAGGCTGGGGGGTACTTATGCATTTTCCCAAAATTAATTGGTAACAACTCCTAAATCAAATAAGAATCTGCTGCTCGATTTTTTTTTTTTGTTCCTATATAAGGAATGATTTATCCTAAAGTAAACTATTAAGTTTTTTTGTTATATGTATCTCCAACCCCACAAAATACTAACATAGTTAAGTTAATACACATTTTTTTTACCTTGTATCGAAACTATTTTTTTTTACTTACATTCATTGTTTTTTTTCTTTTATTTTTCTATTGAGTTTATTTTCTTTGTCTTTCGTTTTGATTTGATTTCAAATGTCTTGTATTTAAAATAAGTTAATTTTGAACGAATATCAAAATAAGTGAAGAAAATCAAATAAAACATAAAAATATTAAAATACGCATAATTTATTAAAAATAATTAAAAGTGAAAAGATAATAAATTAATTAAAAAAAATTAAAGTGAAAAGAAATTAAAATAAATATTTTACAAAGAAAGAAATAAAAATAATTAAATATATTTAAAGTTTTATTATCAATAAATATGTGTACTAACTAATTATAAAGTTACCAATTAAAAAATGACATGTGTCCAATTTGTGCACTCATCACTTGCCTTCAAGAGAGTGTGCACACTCTCTATGACATGTCAGCGTTTGTGGTGTATTTATATCAGTTTAAATTAGTTTAGGGGGTAATAGGACTCTAGTTAAGTTTACGTGTGTCTCTGGGATTTCGGTCATAGTCTAGGGGATACTTATGCATTATCCCATCAGAAAATCCTGTCTTGTCTAAATCTAAAAGAAAGAGCAACAAGTTGTCTTGTTTCGAGAAATTGGTATCACATGATAACATCATTGGACGATCGCAAATTTGTACAAACATCTCCTTCAATCAAATACGGTGGATACTGCAATTGCATTCCATCTTCCAGGCTCAAATTCTGTAGAACGTGCTCTGCCCTCCGCACTGTAATCAAAGTTGCTGCAGATAACACTACTTTAACGGAAATGTATTTGTTTGTACCAATTTCCTCTGCTTTCTTCAAATTTTCCCCTGCAGTTTTTGACTCGAGATTATTAACCGTTTTGCATTTAAAATTGTGCGAAATTAATGGGAATGATATTAAGGAGTTTCCTTGTTTGAAAGAAATCCATTTCGAACAAGTTTGTATATCTCCCACAACATTCTCCAAACTCATCAACATGTGCCCTTCAATTGTTGATTTAACTTTGATAGATTGTACGTCCCTAAATTGCGTCTCCGTGCCTGATATGAATCAACTTAAAAAGGTTCATGTAAGTTGTGAGATCAGTACATATGTACAAACAATAGAAATTAAAGCTCGAAATCTGCTCGAGTTTAGCTTGTTTAATTCACTAGCACCAATGAAAGTTGATTTGTGCGCTTGTACTAAGCTACAAGTCCTGAATCTAAATTGTGCAAACATTCCTCAAGAGGTTCCGTCCATAAAATCCTTATCACTTCCTTTATGTAAAGGATTGAATAAACTCAAAATTACGAGTCCTGAATTGGAAAGTTTGAGCTTAATTGATTTGGACGATGCTTTCATTGTTACTCCCAATTTAGGTTTGTTCAGCCTATTCGATTCCTTCAAATTGTTTAGTTACTTCCATCCGCGGACTTTGCTAGTAAGAGTGAATTCAGATGCACTAAAGTATGATAACTTTATACAGGTATATATCCTGCAATGTTATGACTTCCTTCTTCATTTTAATATTTTCCTATCTTCAATTGATCTCTTTCTCCGTTTTTCCATTGTACGGATAACATTATGAATATGCAGGTCCTATTAGACGAACTAAAAGACTGGGAAAGGGAATTTGAAAGTGGCAAGCAACGTAAATATAATAATAACATGTGCTGGCTTTATTTCTTGAAAGGATTTAAGATCCTCGAATCAACTACAAGACAACTCAGCTTGGAGTTCCAATGGTAATTGCCTCATAATACACATCAGATATTTTGTTTATTTTTGTTAACGTTTATAATATACGAATTTATTTTCCACTTTAGTACATCCCTGTATCGACATTCGACAGGGAGGAGAGACATACATTCTTGTTCTTGTTATTAACATTAATTGGCAAATTATATAGGATGAAAGGAAAGAAAGCCAAGGAGCAGAGAGAAGCAACGAAGGAGCTCGAGCATAGCATTCACATGGTCAAAGCTTCTTCTGTGCTCGACAAAGAGCCATCACTTATGCTGCCTACCAAGGTCAAGGTTTCACAAAAGCAGTACTCAGAGGAAAATCGCACGGAGGAATGAACATTTTGCTTCACATATTCTATATTCTCAAACTAAAAACACTAAATCAGTTCATGCTTATTTTTGTGCGGTATGTATAACGTTTTGATTACATTAATATGCTAAGCTTTCCCTTACTTCAGAATAGTAATGGTTTGGCAACTTAGTCGCGTGAGTAGTGAAATACTCATATTATATTGATCAAATAGTAGAAACTTTTGAACTTCCAATATGTGTATTTTGATGAGGAACCAAAGTATTTCACAAGGTTCCTAGTTTGTCTTGACTGTGGAATTATAATTGTGTTAGGGCCTTGTTTTGATCAACAACTCTGTTGTTTTCTGGTGGTTTAGTTTCTAGCACTTGTAATATAGATCCGCCTCTACTGGTTACCTCCATCACGAGCATCTTACTCTAAAGGGGTGCTAGAGCTTGACTAATAAGATATCAAAGGGGCCTGACAACATGTAATAGGCTGCTACTCTAGGTTTTCGCCGCTTCATTCAAAAATCAACAAACTATAGTGTAGGTATTAGGTGATGTTCGATCTAACTTGGACTAGTTCATGGAATACTTATTACCTTCCTATCTAGCTTTGGATTCATAGACATCACTAGCTTCTGCCATCACTAGGTTTGGCTTCATCGTTATCACACCAAAATCATGGTTCACCCTTTCAAGACTTGGTAGCTTCAGATTCATAGCCATTGGTAGCTTCAGATTCATCGACATCACTAGTTTCAGATTCATCGTCGTCGCTAGCTTCAGATTGGTAGCCATCAGTAGTGCCTTGACTAGCTTTTTGCTCCTAGGAGCAGAGAATAGTGATGCTTCACATTTCTAATTGAAACTATTGTAGAAAGAAGTTGCTTCAATTTAAAAACATAAATAAGTATTACTATTAAGTTAAGACAGGAAACCTGCAAACACCACTATTTTCTGCTCCTAGGAACAAAAAGATGGCTTTTGGCATTCAAAATATTAATGAGGCTTTATATTTGCCCATTAACCCTTAATTCAATGAATAATTTGGGGATAAGGTACAAGTACCCTAGATTTTCGAAATTCTAGAGATACACCTTAACTAAATTAGGGTCCTATTACCCCAAACCCAATTTTTGTTAGCATTTTTGTACACTTTTTTGTCTTACGTGGCATCCAAATATCTCTCACGCACCTCAATTGTGTGGAGTCACGGAGTGTGCCACGTAAGACAAAAGGTATACAAAATTACAAAAAAAAATGAGCTCAAGGGTCAATAGGACCTTAGTTTATTTAAGGTGTGTCTCTGGATTTCGGTCATAGTTTAGGGGGGTAGTTGTGCCTTATCCCTTTTTAAAAAGGAAAACTTCAACCAACTCCAATTTTGGGTGTGCACATGTAGACACTTAAACTTGTATATAATTAAAATAGACACACGCGTCCTACGTTGTATAATACACGTAGGACGCCACGTAGGACACAAAATTGCCATAGGACGCATTCCATTAATTTTTTTTAGTTTTATTAATTTAGTAGGAAAAAAAAAGAAAATCAATTGTGCAGAAAAACTCTTATTAGATTTAAGGGTTCTTAAGTATATAATGGTATCCAATTAAGTTTTTATAGTTTCATTAATTTAGTCAAAAAAAAAAAAAAAAATTTAAAAACTGGGAAACTTCAAATAAAACTCTTGCCTTTGATTATATGTATGTCCAAACCCTAAAACAGTAGCATAGTTTGTCTCCATGGCCTCCATTGTTTGTGATGATATATTATCAGAGTTACCATATGATATCCGTCAGAATTTATCAGCAACTGCCCTTCTATTGTGGAGTTTACTTTGATATGTCGTTGCTACCATGTGCCTACTCTAAATTGGGACTACCTTTCATTCTCAGTGCCTCATCAAAATCAACTGAAAAAGGTTCATGTGACTTGTAGCAGAAACTATCTACAAAAAGTTGAAATAAAAGCTCGAAATCTTGTTGAGTTTCACTTGTTTAATAAATCAGCAAAACTGGAAGTTGATTTGTGTGTTTGTACTAAGCTACAAGTCCTGAATCTAGATTCTGCATACATTCCTTCCGTAAAATCCTTATCTCTTCCTTTATGTAAAGGATTGAATAAAATCAAAATTATAAGTCTTTTATTGAAGACTTTGAGCTTAATTGATATGGATGATGCTTTGGTTGTTAATCCCAATTTACGTTGGTTCAAGATATTCGATTCCTTTACATTCCAAAACTCGTGTGCCTTGGTGTGTTCAAAGCTAATGGAAGTTAAGATTGGATTGAAGAATAATCCAATTCTCCATTTTTCTAACGTTAATAATATGTAGTTCCTATTAGACGAACTGAAAGACTGGGAAAGGGAATTGGAACGCAGCAAGCGACGTAAATATAATATTAACATGTGCTGGCGTTATTTCTTGAAAGGTTTTAAGATCCTCGAATCAACTACAAGAAAATACATCTGGGAATTCCAATGGTAATTGCTTCATATTACACATGTGATATTTTGTTTGTTTCGTTTACAATACACCTAGGTTTGATTAATCATTTTCCACTTTAGTAGATCCCTGTATCGTTCTACGCTGTGTACACTTACGAAGCCTCTTTATGCTTTATTTTTCAGGCACCTCCATTAGAAAAGCCCCTAAACTACAGGCTTTATTTGGACAGTTTACAGGCAGACTGTTTTTGTTGTCATAGTGATTAGTTTCGTATAAGTTTTCTTTTGGTTTTCCCATGAAAACTGATGGTTAAATACAAACAGATATTGTCGCTGTTTTCCTCTGTTAGATTTGTTTGATTCATCGGCCTGAGCATTTTTAACCTTGTATACAGCTGGAATATTAGTGAACTAATTAACTAACCGAGATTAGCAACTAACTAACTGCTCGAGTTCTAACAGATACTTCCTTTGATGCATGACTATGCCTGTCGAGTTCTTGGCATACTCAATGCCAAGGAAAAAACGCAGATCACCATGATCTTTAATCTTAAAGTTGGTCTGCAAATACCAATTTTGTCTCGGCAATCAATTGGAAATCATTCTATAATTAACAGGTCATCGACATAGACCAAGACAACCACGATCTTCTCTGCTGCTTTCTTAATGAAAAGAGAATAGTCATGGTGACTCTGAGTGAAGCCAGCGTTTATTAAAGCTGATGTGAACTTGTTTTTCTTTTGACGATAAGCTTGTTTAAGCCCATATAAAGATTTAAGCAACCTACACGCCTTCTGCTTGTCCCCTGTGTCCGTGAAACCCTGGGGTACTGTCATGTACACTTCGTCACGTAGATCACCTCATAAAAAAGCACTGTTGACATTCATTTGGTGTATTTCCCATCCTTTGGCTGCAGCCATAGAAATCACTGTTCGTAAAGTGACCATTTTCACCACTGGTGAAAAGGTTTCCTAAAAATCCAATCCTTCCCTTTGATTGTATCCCTTAGCAACTAATCATGCCTTAAATTTGTCAATGGATACGCCCTGATGTTCATTGTTAGGTTGATTTGAAGTTGAAGTTTTGTATGTACATGAGTATTATTTCCTAATTATATTTACACAAAGATTAAGGACTCTGAAACTAAACCCGAATTCTCAATACAGATACTTAAACATTATATAATAAGATAGCCAAACTACAACGACAACACTTAAAACTCTTGAAGTACAATGAAAAGTAACAAGTAACTAAGGATACATATAAGAATGGAGACGAGAAGTTAGACTGTAGAAAGAAGATGAGAGGAATAGACGGTTTCTCACTTCAAGCATAATTCTCCAAAAACTGCAATGACAACCATTTAAACTCTACTCAATCTGGATCCCAAGCAAAACTAGTATTGGACTGTCTAATTCTTGGGACTCTTTGTGGTTTATCCTTAGGTCCAATAGCTTGGCCAGCCGTGTTCACAACAATACTTCCCTCTGAAATGAGAACCTTGCCCTCAAGGTTCAAGTTGAGCCAAAATAACGAGGAAAATATAACACTCTTGTAAAACAATTTCTCTAGAAAAGTTCAACACAAAAACATTTGTTTTGTGTAAATTTCTGGCGATGTGATAAAGCATAGAAGGCAGTGGCACCTGCAGCTCAACCGCAACTTCAAGAGGCATGTAACAAATTCTAAGAAGTGATGAAGAACCTGGAACAGCTAGAATTTCCACATTGGCTTGAATTAGATCAGTGTTCAAACGAACAGATAGATAGAAAGATCCAGCAGTTCTAAAACCAATCCTAGGAACAACCATTTGCTTGACCAAGTTAGACGGCAGAAAAACACCAGTAAAAGAGTAAGGAAGCTTCATCCCTGATTTCTCCATATAATAAAGTGCAATACACCATTTGTTGTGCGTGCAAATAAGAGATGACAAAGGACTCCATGCCGTTGAGCAATTTGTCTCACTAAGTACTGCTTCTTTGTAACAACAATCACACTGACGATAGACATGGCAAATAGTATGATATGTCCAAGGAAGTTTATTATCATTCTCGAGGCTGTGCTTTGCATCTTTGTGTACATCTGCATATGGAGCACTCACTAGAAGGCCATCCGCATTGTAACTTTCTCGACGTTTTACTGATAGAACATGATCCTTCTCGACGAGAAATCCTTTCGTAAACACTAGCTCGGTTGAAGCAAGGAAAAAGAAGGTAGAGTCAGGACGTTTGGCAGATCCAACAAGATAGTAGAAATATACAACGCCAATGTGTCGATGGAATCCAGGTTTATGGCTAGATCGTTGGTCATCATTCACGCATGTGCCTGCACTATGTCTTTCACATTTGAAGAACAACTTATCAAATCTTGTGAAAGTAAAAAATGAATAAAATATCCAAGATCATTACAAAATATATTTGGCCGAACGAATGTTTTCTTGAAGTATTCACACAATCTTAATGTTTAAAATCAAAACTTGCATATAGGACTAGTAGGTTTACATCCCCTGCAATGCAAAGACTCTTGGATGCATTATAGCTATACCCAACAGAGAACCCAATAGACAAGGTTTGTCAACCTGTAATTGTGGAATATGAACTCAAAGGTTCTAATAGTACCAACGTCAAGTCATGCGTTGTTGGGTGCAAGCAAAACCATGTACAATTTGCTCCTTCAAATGGTGAATCATTATCAGTTTTATCTGCTTGCAGTAATATGTCGCTAATATCCCCAACATCAATTTTAGTTTCTCTAATTTCTTCAAACAATGCATGTGTCTCTACATTCGTATTAGAACCTGTTCGAAACAGGAACTCGAAACTAATTCCGGGATCCCATACATAGAGATTTGATGCAATTCCATGAACAGGGACAACGGAGGTAGTCGCACCAAGGTTGAATTGAAATTGAGTTGATCAATGAAAGTATTAGCAATATAAAAAGACGATGTCTTAAGGATTTCCTTGAATTCGTCCATAACTATGGTGGAACATCCCTGACAGAATTTCATTGAGAAAGCAATTTCTGTTACACTCACCACTTGTAGAACACCTTCATCATGATTTTCTCCCCCATAAGATTTTTCACACTCTACATCAGGTATCACTTCATCCACTGAAATTTCACTCTCAATTTCATGAATTTGTTCACTAGAAACACGATCAAGATAAATTGTATTAACGTACCTCTCTGACTTTTCTCCTTGGGGATGTCCATTGAAAAATTGGACTGCGATATTTTCAGTACTTGTAGCTTTTTCACCAGGCATTTCAATTTGAGTGTCTGTTTGCGTTTCAGCAAATACTGTAGGGCAGTAACTAGTTAAACTTTCGTCCAACACCTTGTGCACATCCATTTTACTTTTGCCTTCAGATTTCTCATCATAGTTTTGAAACAAACGTGAATTTGTTACTCTATATTGCTCCACTGCTGCAGATTGGACAGGCTATCTTCTGGTGATTCGGGATGACATTTACGAAAGCGAATCAATACTTTCTCAGTAAAATGTTTCCAATTTGCCAGTTGTTTGTTCTGGAAAAGCCATTGATACCACTGCAAAGCTATCCTGTCGAGATAGCACGAGGCAATAGATAACTTATGGTTTTCTGTAATCTCATAAAACTCAAAGTAGCGTTCAGCCTGAGAAATCCATAACTCTGGATTCTCGCCACAAAATTGTTGAAATTCCATTGTGCTAGGTTTACTCCAACTCGCAATACAGATACTTAAACATTATATAATAAGACTTAAAACTCTTGAAGTACAATGAAAAGTAACAAGTAACTAAGGTTACATATAAGAATGGAGATGAGAAGTTAAGACTGTAGAAAGAACCTGAGAAGAATAGACGGTTTCTTCGAGCATAATTCTCCAAAAACCGCAATGACAACCATTTAAACTCTACTCAACCTGGATCCCAAGCAAAACTAGTATTAGACTGTCTAATTCTTGGGCCTCTTTGTGGTTTATCCTCAGGGCCAATAGCTTGGCCAGCCGTGTTCACAACAGACTCCTAATCCTAAAAGGCAGGAGTCTTTATTTGAAGTTTTCCTATTTTCAATTCTTTTTTTTTTTTACTAAATTAATAAACCTATAAAAAATTAATTGGTGGTAATTATATAGTTTAGAACTCCTAACCTAATAAGAGTCTTTAAGTTTTTTTTTTTTAACCTATTTTATTATATGTATGTCCAACCCTACAAACCACTAACATAATTTGTCTCATGGCCTCCATTGTTTGTGATGATATATTGTCAGAGTTACCAAATGATATCGGTCTGAAAATCCTTTCTTGCCTAAATCTGAAAGAAAGAGCAACAGCTTGTTTTGTTTCGAGAAATTGGCATTACATGATAACATCATTGGACGATCGCAAATTTGTAAGAACACATCATGATTCACACAAATACTGTGGATACTGCTATCGAGATAAACTCGAATCCTGTAGAAACTGTCATACTCTCCGCCCTATCATTGTAAAACTTGCTTCAGACAACACTACTATAACAGAATTCTATTTGTTAGTACCAATTACCTTGCTTTACTTTCAATTTTCCCTTGCAGTTTTTGAGTCGAGATTATTAACTGTTTTGCATTTAAAATATTGTCGTATTGATGAGAATGATATCAAGAATATCATTCCTTGTTTGAAAGAGATCTATTTTGATCACGTTGCTATTTCTTCGTCAACTTTATCCAATTTTATCAACAAGTGCCCTTCTATTGTTGAGTTAACTTTGATGTCTTGTTCCTACCTTTATTCCGTCTCAGTGCCTCATCAAAATCAACTTAAAAAGGTTCATATGAATTGTGGCCGTAGATATCTAAAGGAAGTAGAAATAAAAGCTCGAAATCTGCTTGAGTTTCACTTGTTTAATTCATCAGCAGAACTGGAAGTTGATTTGTGTGCTTGTACTAAGCTACAAGTCCTGAATCTAAATTGTGTAAACATTCCCCACCGTTTTCGTCATGAGGTTTCCTCCATAAAATCCTTATGTCTTCCTTTAGGTAAAGGATTGAATAAAATCAAAATTATGAGTCCTGAATTGGAGAGTTTGAGCTTAATTGACGTGCTTGATTTGGACGATGCTTTCATTGTTAATCCCATTTTACATTGGTTCAAGATATTCGATTCCTTTATTTTTCAAAACTCGTGTGCCTTGGTGTGTTCAAAGCTAATGGAAGTTGAGATGGGATTGAATTATGTTGGTGCAATCATTAAGTTTAACGACATGTTGTCATTGGGAACGGACACGACTGAATCAATGGTATGTACATTCAAATAGCTCAATTATGTTGGTGTTTACTTTGAGTAATTCAAAACATTTTCTCTACTCAATTCTCTTTCAAGTTTGATAATTTGTGTTGAATATTACTTCTCATTGTCTATGAAGGAAGTAATATCTCATTCGGGAGATCTTCGAAGTAACTTTGAACTACTTCGTTTCAAGAACATAGATTTGAAAATACTCATGCCGTGGATACCAAGATATGAATCTTTGATTGATGAATTGATTAGTTACTTCTATCCGCGAACTTTGCTAGTAGGAGTGAATTCAGATGCACCAAAGTATAATAACTTTACACAGGTATCCCACAATGTTATCTTCACTTTAATATTTTTCTATCTTCAATTATATTTCTCCATTTTTCCAACGTTATGTTTATGTAGGTCCTATTAGACGAACTGAAAAACTGGAAAAGGAAATCGGAAAGCAGCAAGCGATGTAAGCATAGTAATAAAATGTGTTGGCATTATTTCTTGAAAGATTTTAAGATCCTCCAATCAGCTACAAAACAATACCGCTTGGAGTTCCAATGGTAATTGCCTCATAATACACATCGATGTTGCATTTTGTCTATTTTTGTTAACGTCTACAATATACTTACCTTGATGTGCTTTATTTTTCAGGCACTTCCATTAGAGAAGCCCCCTCGACCACAGGCTTTATTTGGACAGTTTACAGGCAGACTGTTTTTGTTGTCGGTTTTCCCATGAAAATTGATGGTTAAATGAAAACAGATATTGTCTCTGTTTTCCTCTGTTATATTTGTTTGATTCATCGGCCTGAGCATTTTTAACCTTGTATTCTTCTAATTTTTTTTATGAATGTTTACATCCGGATTAATATCACCAAGACCAGATATTTACATCAAACGAAAATGAAATATATTAATCCGGACAAACCTGCTAAGACTCGGATCTTAGCATCATAGGTAATGCAAAGTCAGAGATTCTTTGTGGCTCCCTTTTTTAGAACTCTTTTTTCATCCTAAGTTGTTAAAAGTTGTGTTGACAATATCCAGGCCGAGGCCACAGTGAAATTGCCTTCACTAGACGGGGACCAAACCTGTGATCATGATCTTAGTCAGATTGGAAAGTTGATTCAGCAAAATGTTCCAGTTCCATCTTTCATTGTCGAGGACCTCTTTAACCATGACATTACGGACACTAATACCAGTAGGGAGAAACTTGCATGGGGGACCCAATTGTCACACCAAATTGCTCTCTGTTTCAGAGTTAAAGAACAGAGAATTTTCTGGCGGATATCATTTGGTAACTCTATGAATGATATCAAAAGGCTATGGACGCTATGAGTCGTAACTCTGTTGAGTTTTGTGGGTAGGCTAACCTGCTTTTTATATTCTTCCTTAATAGTAGTAAGTCAATAGAGTTGCAATTCATAGCTTCCATAGCTCTTGATGGAATATTCTCAGTGTTACCAAATGATATCCGACAAAAAATCCTCTCTTCTCTTGTTTCCAGAAAATGGCATCACATGATAACATCATTGGACGACCGCAAATTTTTACAAACACATCAGGCTCGAATTCAGCGGAAAGTACTGCTCTAACCTCCCTGTCATCGTCAAACTTGCTGCAGACAACACTATTTTAACGGAATTCTATTTGTTTGTACCAACTTCCTCTGCTTTGTACCAATTTTCCCTGAAGATTTTGAGTCGAGATTATTAACCATTCTGTATGTAATATATTGCAATGTTGATGAGGATGATAGCAAGGAGTTTCATTGTTTGAAAGAGATCTATTTCGATCACGTTTCTATTTCTCGCACAACTTTCTCCCACTTTATCGACAAGTGTCCTTCAATTGTTGAGTTAACTTTGATAGATTGTTTCTACCTTTATTCCATCTTAGTGTGTCCCAATCTGAATCAACATAAAAAGGTTCATGTGAAATGTTGCAGTACATATAAATGAACAATAGAAATAAAAGTTTGAAATTTGCTTGAGTTTCACTTGTTCGATTCACCAGCAGAACTGGAAGTTTATTTGTCCGCTTAATACTAAAGGAGAATTTCCCAAATCTGTTCGTATGGACATTGTAAATGAAGCTACTGGGAAAATGAGGAATGAAGTAATTCAAATTAGATATGACTATGTTCCAAAGTACTGTGAAGAATGCAGAATGCAAGGGCACAGCAAGGAGGAGTATCGAATTGGTAACAACCATAAGGATTAAGAAGGTGAGGACAAAAGAGAAATTGTTGAGAGGATAGAGATTAAGAAACAACCACAACCATGGTTACACAGATTTCAAAAGCGGAAAGCTAGAATTCTATCTAGTGGGAAAGTGGTAGGCGATCCAGGCATGTAGAATGTGGTGAATGATAGAAATCCCAGCAAAAATAAGGCTGCATCTTCCTCAACCTTACCTATGGCGGAAAATAGGTTTAAAGCGCTAGGAGAATCATTTCACAACCATACAGTTTAAGCATCTAGCAGCACTAACAGTAACACAAATGAGAAGAATGTTGAAAACAACAACGAACCTGATAAAACAAAAGGTGAAAGAATGATCCAGCAGGAATAATCAGCTAAAGCTTGGGTCAACCAAAGTTTTCGGTATACGAAATACTCTTGTACTTTCCTCAGCAGTTCTACCAGTCTTTGCACCACAACAACAAAATGAGATTGCAAAGATTAAAGATGAAGAAAGGAAATCTCCAGAGAGAATAGGAAATTATAGTGGTAGATTTTGATCAACAAGGAAAGTTTTAGATGCAGAAGTAAGAGCTAAGCAAGATGCTCTTGCAATGGCTCCAATTTTGACTACAATTCCTACACCACAACAAAATGCAATAATTGATCATCGGCTTAATATGAGTGAGAATGAGGGGAAAACAGTTCACATGTTAATGAGACCTTCGCAAAAGTTAGGAGATCCAACAAATTTTAGTAGTAAATCAATAGGGTGAGGGTACATATGATAATGTGATTTCAGTTCCCAACAAATCAGAAGTAGCAGTGCAAAAGAGTGAAGTTGTTAATAATGAAAAGTGTTAGAAATATGCATAATAATTGCAGCAGTCCAAGTTCTCTGTATTGTAGAGTAGTTATTTACTGTTTAGCAATTAATTAGGAGTTGGTTTCTTTATTTCAGTTGGCTTGTAAACTCTATAAATTAGTCTGGATTTATAATGAAGTATGTAGTTTTTCTTTCATTAATATTTCTTTGTTGGTTTATCAAACTGATGTTCCCACTTGTTCAATAACGAGAGAAACCAATTTTTTTTGTTCTTCCTTCTCTGTAAACTAACAATTGGTATCAGAGCATTTATTTTTTTAGGGATCTGTTGGTGTTTCATCAAAGTTATGACTTAAATCAAGAAGACAAGTTTATCAATGATGGAAGCATAATCAAGTTTTTCAGTAATGGCACCACCTGTTTTTAATGGTAAAAACTATCATATTTGGGCGGTAAGAATAGAAACTTATATAGATGCCATGGATATGTGCGAGGCAATCGAAGAGGATTATGAAGTTCCTCCGTTGCCTAACAATCCTACTATGGCCCAGATCAAGAATCATAAAGACAGGAAAACCAGAAAATTAAAGGCAAAAGCTTGTTTATTTTCACCAATATCTTCTTCAATTTTCACTCGAATTATGTCTCTAAAGTCAGCGAAAGCCATCTGGGATTATCTCAAGGTAGAATACGAAGGGGATGAAAGGATCAGAGGTATGCAAGTGCTAAATCTTATAAGAGATTTCGAGATGCAAATGATGAAAGAAACTAAAACCATTAAAGATACTCTAAAAGACTCTTGAACATAGAAAACATGGATTGCTTGGTTTCGTGTTCAATGATTCACGTATTGTTGAAAAGATTCTGGTAACTGTACCAAAAAGATTTGAAGCAACCATAATTACGTTGGAAAACACTAAGGATCTGTCCAAGTTCACCTTCGCAGAATTTTTGAATGCTTTGAAGGCTCAAGAACAACGAAGGGTCATGAGAGAAGAGAAAGAATACCGAGGGAGCATTGTTTGCCAAGCCTCAAGATGGAGGCAAAAATAGAAAAAAGAAGAATAAGAAGAATGGTGAAGGCATTTTAGCAAGTACTACGAAAAGAAAAGTTGGAAACTCAAAGAAAAGTTATCCTCCTTGTAAGCATTGTAACAAGAAAGGTCATCCACTATACAAATGTTGGAGAAGTCCTGATGCTAGATGCAATAATGCAATCAACTTGGGCATGAAGCTGTCATTTGCAAGAACACTGGTCAGCAACAAGAAGCATAGGCTCAAATTGCTGATGGTGAGGAGAAAGATCAACTCTGTGTTGCTACATGTTTTTCCAGTAGATCGAGCGAGTGTTGGCTGATTGACAGTGGATACACTAATCACATGACAAATGACATGTATCTCTTCAAGGGAATTGAAGACCACGTTCATTACCAAATTCAAAATAGATAATGACGACCATCTTCCTGTAAGAGGAAAAAGAACCATTGATATCCAAGTCATTCAGGTACTAAAACAGTTTCTGATGTGCTTTATGTACCTGACATAGATCAAAACTTGTTTAGTGTTGGTCAATTGATGGAAAAAGGCTACAAATTAAATTTTGAAAATAAATATTGCTTGATCAAGGATGCTTCATATCAAGAAATGTTTAAAATAAAAATGAGAGGCAAAAGTTTCTCATTATATCGATTTGAGGAGGAGCATGTTGTTTTTTCAGCCAAAGAAAGTGTTGCAGAAGTATGACATAAGAGACTCAGACACTACCACTATGAAGAGTTGCTTAAAATGCAAAAAGCAAAAATAGTTAAGGACTTGCATGTTTTAGAAGTAAATTCTTCAAATTGTTTTGTGTGTCAATATGGCAAACAAAACAGACTTCCATTTCCAAAGATGACTTGGAAAGCCTCGAACAAATTGTAAATAATTCATACTGATATAGCAAAACCTCAAAGGACTCCCTCACTAAAAGGTAGTCTTTAATATATCATTTTTGTGGATGATCTAACCCGCATGTGCTGGATTTACTTTCTCAAGCATAAGATAGGGGCTGCTACTGTCTTTTGGAAATTCAAAACAAAAGTAGGAAATGAAGCTGACTATAAAATCTAGTTCGTAAGAACATATAATGGAAGGGAATACACTTCTCACCAGTTCAACATGTTATGTGAGGAAGCGGGGATTCATCATCAACATACTACTCCCTATACTCCACAACAAAATGGAGTAAGTGAGAGAAGGAACATATACATTATAGAGATGACCAAATGCATGTTGCACGAGAAGAACTTGCCAAAGAAATTTTGGGTCGAGGCAGGAAATACATCAGTTTTTCTTCAAAATAGGCTTCCCACAAAGGTAGTGAAAGACCGAACTCCTTTTGAAGCTTGGTATGGATTTAAACCATCGTTAAATTTCCTTAAAGTGTGTTGGCTGTCTCTGTTTTCCCTACATTCCTCAGGTTAAATGAGATAAGCTAGCTAAAAAATTTGCCCTGGGCATTTTTCTTGGATATAGTTCAGTTTCAAAGGCATAAAAGGTCTTCCAACCACAATCTGGAAAAATAATCTTTAGTAGAGATGTGTATTTTACAGAGGATGAAGAGTGGTGTTGGAAAGATTCGAAGAAATTTGTCCTTAACTTTTCTGACAAAGCAGAAAGTCTCCTACCAAGTTTTTTGAAAAGAAAATATCACTCTCACAACAAGATGAAGTTTTCATTTGCCAGAAGAAATATGCTAAGGAAATTCTCAAGAAGTTCAACATGGAATATTGCAAGGAGATGAGTACTCCTATGAACAAAAAAGAGAAACTATGCAAGAATGATGGAGCAGAGAAAGTGGAGGAAACATACTTCAGAGGCTTAGTCGGTTGTTTAATGTATCTCACAGCTACAAGACCCGATATTTTGTATGTTGTAAGCATACTATCGAGGTTCATGCATTGTGCTAGTGAGGTGCATCTAAAAGCAACAAAACGAGTTGTCAGATACATCAAATGTACCATTAATTATGGTGTCAAGTTTCAGAAAAAACTAGATCTGAAACTACTTGGGTATTCTGATAGTGATTTGGCTGGATCCGCATATGACATGAAAAGCACACCTGGATACTGTTTCAGTCTTGGCTCAGGAATGTTTTTGTGGTGCTCAAAGAAGCAAAGACATTACAACTCAATTCACTGTAGAGGCAGAATTTGTGGTTGCAACAACAACAGTGAATCAAGCGTTATGGTTGAGGAAAATATTTGTTGATCTACATATGAATCAGACAAAGGAAACTGAAGTATTTGTGGACAACCAATTGCGATATCAATTTCTCTTAATTCTGTATTTAATGGAAAAAAACACTTCAAGATCAAGCTTTTCTTCTTGAGGGAAGTGTAAAAAAATGGTGATGTGATTTTGCTCTTTTACAAAACTAAGAAGCAGTTGGATGATATCTCCACCAAACCATTATCAGGCAATAAATTTCAACTTCTCAGGCAAAAATTTGGAGTTTGGAGCTCTTAAAGCAAGGGAAGCGTTAGAAATATGCATAAGAACTGCAGCTGTCCAAGTTATCTGTATTGTAGGGTAGTTATTTACTGTTTAACAATTAATTGGTTTCTATCTTATCCCTAATCCTTAGGAGTTGGTTTCTTTATTTTAGTTGACTTGTAAACTCTATAAACTAGTCTGGATTTATAATGAAGTATGTAGTTTTTCTTTCATTAATATTTCTTTACTGGTTTATCAACTGGTGTTTCCACTTGTTCAATAACAAGAGATACCAAATTTTTACGTTCTTCCTTCTCCGTAAACTAACAAAAAGGCAATCATGAACGCATCGGTAAAATACGTACTAAGATCAACAGACAAATAATGAAAGAAGATGAATCTTAAAATGGATAAGATTTGGGAGATTTGGGAATGAAATAATTGTGAGGAACAAAACTTATGGTGTTACAATTCGAGAGTAAACCTAGTCATAACATAGTGCGCTTCTTAAGTGACCCCAAGCTAACCCATTGCCTAACATGATATTAAAATTCATATAGATAATAACCGAAGATAACTAATGCAGAAGCTAAATTAAGATTAATGAGCAAGAATGTGAAATTGGTGTTGTCGCCATTGCCCAATAACACCATCACATATATTTCCAGGTAATGCATTGATGACACTCTTTCAGCATCGCCTGGATAGAAATACTATATGAATCGCATTTAGATGTTAAAAGAACTATCTGGGACAAAACATGGGTACAAGCCCTCACAGATGATATTGTCCGCTTTGGGTCAAGCCCTCACGGATTTGTTTTTGGGCACATCCCAAAAGGCCTCATACTAATGGAGTTGGGTGAGCACTTATATATTGGTACATTTCTTCTTCTCCATCCGATGTGGGATAGGTTTGTTACCCAACAAACCATACATTTGTATATCCGCTCTCTTAATTAGACATTGATTCAAAGTCCACTAAGCTAAACATAATCGTACAAAATAATCTTGAAGGTGGGTGATCTTGAACATTTGAACCTACATGTTACATAGCCAAAACTTGCGCATGGATCAACCGAGGATCAAAATTTCGAAATCACCAATTTTCAAAAAAATTAAGTGTCTCCACAAAATATTTCAAAAATAATCAAATCATACGATTAAAATAATAATACACACTAACTAAATAAAAATCGAAAGCAACAATGCTAAGAAAAATCCAATAATCCAATGTGGGCACAATGAACCAAAAGTGAGGTATCCACTAATATCATTCTCTTGACGGTGTGTGTAAACAGTACTTGACCCATTATAATTTGGGTTTGACCCGTATAACATTTGTACCCCTTCAATATCATCTCTTGATAACTCCACTTTCCTCGTTCCATCCTCAAGTGTTGGAAACATAATTGCTTCTTTTTCGGACGAATGATCCAAACCCAATAAATGCCCGATTTCATGAACTGCAACTGATTCAAGATCCACCATCCCTTCTTTCAAATACTCGCCGTCAACCACCCAATTCTCCTCGCCGTCTAAGTGGAAAAACCCTGTTGGAGGTGCAAACGCGTGTGCCAAAATCTTCATGGGTCCATCAAACGGGTTACCATCACCATGGTCTCTGACAAAAAACCCGATCCGAATATCCGCCAATCTATAAGAATCCATCTCTTTGAAAGTTAACGGAGTTACTTTCGACCATTTATCAAACGCCCTCCTAAAAGCCACCTTAACATAATCCGTCAACTGATTCTCCGGTAGAAATGCATACTTTAATTTACTCTTACTCGAAGGCCAACGTGGTTGGCCTTCGAAAAACGAGAAATGAGCCACCGTATGATCCGTTGGAGTTTTGCCGGAGTTCATATGTGTAGTGCCATTTACTATATCTGGATTTCCTCATCTTGGCTTTACCATATGTTGAAGAGTGGGGATGTCGAATTCTCCGGTGATGTTAAGATTAAAGTTCAATTGATAAGTCTTGAGAGCTGAAAAAAGAAGTTGATCAAATTCATCTGTAAAATCATTGCTCAAAGTATTATCAATATACCCGAAATGTTGAAAATACTGTTTGATTTTAGCTAATCCTTTGATTTTTTGGCCAACGCGGCAACCCAAGTCCTTGTTGAAATGGTTCCAGGTAGAATTACTAGGAATTAAAGAACGAGGAATTGTTGAAACGTTATTGTAAAAATGAGCAGAAACAGGGGCAGATGAAGCAACGATTATTAAAGCAACAATATTAACGAGGGAGAATAAAAAAATTCTCATTTCGAGTTTGCGAAATGAGTAGGAACTAATTTTGTTGATGTACTAGATTCGAAGATTTTCGTTACATATATCTATAAATTTTTATCTTTTTGTTGTTGTAGAAAACAAGAAATGCCGGCATGGAAATGAGACAATGAGAAGGTGAAGGTCATCGTCAAGAAATTGTTTTTTTCTTAACATTTTGTAAAATTAGTTTGAATGGATTTCTAGAGTTCTTTTTTTTTTCCTAAACATAAGAAATTTATTGTTTCTTATCTAAAGAAAAGCATAGCTAAAATATAAGAAAATATGGCCAAATACATCGTCAAGCAAGCTATTGGTTGTTCGAGCATTCTTCAATCCAATCTCAACTTCCATTAGCCTTGAACCAACTACAGGACACCGGCTTGGGACTTTTTCCATATTTATTAGCTTGAACGAACGTAAATTGGGAGTATCAATGATAGCTTCATCCAAGTCAGGCATGTCACTTAAGGTCAAATTCTCGAGTTCATAACTCAAAAGATTGATCTTTTCCATATTTTTGAATAAACGAAGAGATAAAGATTTTAGACACGGAAATTCAAAAGAAATATCTTCAGGAAATCCAATGGGAATGTATTGACAATCTAATTCCATGATTTGTAGCTTAGTACAAGCGCGCAAATCAACTTCCACTAACAATGATGAATTAAACAAGTGAAACTCCGTCAGATTTCGAGATTTTATTTCTATTTTTTCTATTATCATAATTCACATGAACCTTCCTAATTTTATATTGATGAGGCACTGAAATTCGAAAAAGGTAGCAACAACGTATCAAACTTAACTCAACAATCAAAGGACACTTACGAATAAGTTTGAAGAGAGTTAAAGGATTAATATGAACGCGATTAAAACAGATCTCTTTCATACTAGGAAACCAACTAAAATTGTTCTCATTAATAGTGCAACAATTTAAATGCAGAACGGTTAATAATCTCGATTTGAGTTTTTTGAACGAAAATTAAAAAATACCAGAATCTGGTACAAGAAAATAAAACTCTGTTAAATTAGTATTGTCAATAGCAAATTTGACAACAGGGTGAAATTTAACGAAGTTTCTAGAAGATTTAGCATATGAATATCTGCTTGCACATTGTATTTGTACAAACTCTGTTAAATTAGTATTGTTGCTCTCTGTTTCAGATTTAGATCATTCGATAACTTGGAAAATATTCCTTCAGACACCATAGATTTGTGATAAAATTATGTTGAGCGCTTTGGCGTACATAAGGTTTTCTAAACTCTAACTCTGTTTACCTTATTCTAACTAGTATACTTACCTGCGCAATGCGCGGTCATTTTACTTAAAAATTGAATCATTAAATAGTTTTACACATTTAAAGATGACAACAAAAAATAAATATGATTTATGCAAAGTGTTTGCTGGTACTAGTGCTGGCAATATAGGCCCACTTTTCACTGACCCGCCCAAATAGCCCAACAAATATGGGTTGAAAGAGTGATTTTAAATATGGGTAATATTTGGGCTTATACCCATATTTTACCCATTAAAATATGGGTATTTTATGGGTAAATTACGGGTCATATATGGGTATTGTAAGTTTTCTCCAAACTTTCAAAGAACCGTCTGTTGCCAAGTTTTAGAAGCAATTTTTCAGCAAAATAATTGGGTGTTTCTTCCACGAATCACAATCTCAAAGATAATTTGGTAAGTCTCTAAATTCTCCTCTCCTTAATCCTTCTTCCTCGTCTTCCCTCTTTCTCTTCCTTTTCTTTTCTTTGAAATTTAGCGCTAGGGTTTGTGATTAATCTGCTGAAATCTTCTTCTTGTTTCTGAATTCTATTTGTGGTAAATAATTCCTTATTTATAAGAATTATGAATGTAGAGCAGATGCATTTTCTTTATACTTGTACTTTGCTAAGTGATTTTCTTTACTTTGGGGTCCATTTTAATCAACTAAAGTATTCAGAGCAGATGCATTACTTTGGGGTCCGTTTTAATAATCTCGATTCGAGTTTTTTGAACGAAAAATAAAAAAATACCAGAATATGATACAAGCAAATAAAACTCTGTTAAACTAGTATTGTCAGTAGCAAATTTGACAACAGGGTGAAATTTAAAGAAGTTTCTAGAAGATTTAGCACGTGAATATCTGCTTGCACATTGTATTTGTACAAATTTACGATCGTCCAATGATTTTATCATCTGATGCCACTTTTTCGAAACAAAACAAGTTGTTGTTCTCTGCTTTAGATTTAGAGAAGAAAAGATTTCCTGGACGAGATCATTCGATAACTCGGAAATATTCCTTGAGAAGCCATAGATTTGTGATAAAATTATGTTGAGCCTTTGGCGTACATAAGGTTTTCTTAATTCGAGGAGTAGAAGGTTTTCTAAACTCTAACTTTGTTTACCTAATTCTAAAAGGAAAACGATTTAAAATACCCTAAACTATAGAAAACCGTTAAAAAAATATCTTGTTTTCACTTATTTTGCTAAAAATATCTCTATATTCATCTTTTTGGTTCACTTATACCCTTTCAAAGTCGCACTCTATCTTAACAAAGTCCTAATACCCTAAAACGAAAATTTTATATTTCTTTGCATTTTATGTGATAACGTGGAGGTAAATCCAATTCAATTAGTTGTTGTGATATACATGTGCGTTTTATGTATTTATGTATTTTTATTTATTTAAAAAAAAAACATATTCTTATTTTCTTTATCTTGTATTTAAAATAAATTTATACACGTAATTTTTTATTCTTTGCTTTATATTTAAATTTTTCTCAAATACAAAACTTTTTATAGTTTCTTTGTCTTATATAAAAAATTTTCTCAAAAGCACATTATTATTATTATTTGCCATCTTTTTTTTTTTTTCAATTAATTTGATTATTCCTTGTATTCAACAATATAGTTACGTAAATATATACAATTACTAGCTTATATATGCGGTAGTAGTTTATTTGTTGCTATTGTTTAGGAGTTAAGTATGTTATTTCTTGGTCTCTAGGCTACAAGATTTGTTTAGATTAAAATAATTAGGAGTAATTTATGTGTTCCGTTATTAATAGTTTTAAAAAAAAATCTATTTAAGAACTTTTAATTGAGAAATAAAGAGCACTTCCACTTGCATATCATTTCCCTTTGATTAATGTTACCACAGGGGAGATGAAATCCTTTCTAATAGAAAAGTTATTTTTCGACGAACAATTTCAAGAAACGTACTTACTTCAATCACTTGTAGTACCTTCTTTAACTCCACCAAATGATTTCTTCGCAGGATTGAATGACTTGATCCAAAATCTAGAACTCGACCATTTCAACGACAAAATGATAGAAAATCAAATTGACACTTATTACGGTGTACATCATTTCAATATGTTTAATCATTTAACAGATAATGGAAATCATTCCAATGTACAAATCTCAAATGAATTACCTATGAAATTAAATGAATCACTTCAAGAATCATATTTAGCTCAACAATACACTCTTGTGTGATTTGTTGTTGAGCACTGCGTAGATGCTATCACCTCAATAGTTGGATAGTTGATCTCCTCAATTTCAACACCTTCACCAAGTTGTTGCACCTCTTCCATAAATGTGGCATGAAGATCCATTTGTACAACTTCCATAAATGGGGCATGAAGAATTGAAGATCCATCCGTCTAGTTTTTGTTCTTCGCCTAATAATCTTATTAATAGCACTTACTTTGACTTTTTTCCTTTGTTAATCTCCTTCATGCTTTTTGTACCTCTCTTCCTCAAAACTTGATTACGAGATTCAAATATTCACCTGTCGCACCCTATTTCGAACCGGCCGAAACAGTTCACAACATAATGTGGTTGACACTCTGATTTTGGAAAAAATTGTTTTTGTTTTGTTTTAGAGTCGCCACCTAAATTTTAAGGAAAATATTAGGAAAACCATTTTATATATATGTAAATGTAAACTCTGTTTTGATTTGCGAAACCAGTGAGATTCTGAGTAAGGGTTTTGGTTACTCGAGGGGAAGGTGTTAAGCACCCCTCAGAGCCTATCCGAAGATAGTCCTTAAACTCAATTTAGGAAAAATATGATTAGGAAAACTTGTTTATTTATTTGCTTTAAATGATTAAACGATGAGTTATTAGTTAGTTTAAGAAAAGGATACAATACAAGGTACGACATATATATATCTTATAAAATATATTTAATAGTAGTATTGTAAAATAAATAAATAAATGTACTTAAATATATGATATGTTCATATATATATATATATATATATATACATATATATATAGGTGTGTCATAATAAAATTATCTTAAAAATATATGGATGTTGAATTTGCGAAAATCTATCGTCTTATTAAGATGTAAAAATAAGATAGTTGTTGAGTGTAAATATGTAGTAATATGTGACGTGTAATTTGAGTGAAAATATATAGAATGGAGTTTTCTAAAAATATAAAATAAAATAAATTGTACTAGATGTTGAAATATTAAAATATTATATAAAGGTTTGTGATCTTAAGTATGTTTATTATAAAGTATAGTGTATACATGTAAGTTGTGTAAAACATGTAAATGTTTATTATTTTATTTACATGCAAGGATAAGTTAACAATAGATTAGATTTAGTAAAATAACATGTGTATGAAAGTGTAGGGATTTATAGGTTAAAAAAAAAGATAATAATAAATAAGTAATATCATAAAAGAGATAATATATATGAGAAAAATATAACATGAAGTGTAACAAAATGATAAGTTACGTATAGAGAAAAAACTAAAAATATATATATAGGATTTGTACCTTTTTGCGTATGACATATATATATGTATGTACCTTATATTTTGAACCTGTTGGCATATCTAAAATTTGAAATAACATGTAAAAAAATGTTTTAGTAATATTTGATAAAAAATGACGTTAGCAAATATACTCTCATAAAAGGGGTGATGTCAAGAATATAAAATGGGCCTAACTATCGAGACTTATCCTATAGTTATATTTTGTTAAAAATATATAGGCATACTTTCTTACTTGTTTTCTTAAAAATAGGTATTTCTAAAGGGTGAATATCTTAGCCTTAAACATATTTCTAAATGGGTAATTACTTTAGCCTTACGTATTTCTAAAGGTAATAATTTAATCTTTAAATTAGTTTTCAAGTTACTTTGGAAGTTTTAAATGAAAAAAATATCCTTAACATAAAGGCCTAAATGAGTGTTGATAAATAAAGCTATTTTTGGTCCTTTAAAAAACAACATTTCTTTTGAAGGTAGTATTTTCAAGCACTTTTAGACTCGAACTACTGAAACTTTTAAACTCTCCAAATGTAGCTGTTGGTTCCAAAGATGTATACCTAGATCCCACAAAGTGGTGTTCAAAAAAAACTAAGGAGAAGACTGCACATTTTACACTAAAAATCTGTTTTGTAGAGCATATTAAAGGCTGTGTTTTCACCTTTCAAAAGCCTACATTTGTTCAAGTTAAAATCTGCACTTTTTATGCTAAACAATCCGCTCGGTAGAGTGTGTTAAAAAATGCATTTTTGCGCTAAGATCTGCAATTTTTAAGCTAAAATCTGCTATTTTTAAAACCAAAAATCTGCACTTCCCTCATCTTTAAAGTGCTACCAAAACCATACTTTAAACACTTGTTTATGAAAAGAATCTGAAAATGAGTCACGATAAAAGAATTATTCCTAAAGTTGAATTTCTTTACAAGGTCATGCCTTCATGGCTAGAGATATTGAGTAACAAATAAACTTAACTAGAAAGTAATGCTTATAAGCTAAGTGACTATACTAAACCCATTATCTAAAGGGAAGCAAGGTGGGCAACTATGTCTTACTATCGTTCTTGGTTGATTTCTATAAACCCAAAAATGAAGCAAGCATACGATATAAATACAAAGACAATCAATATGAAAAATGTTAGTCAAAAATAGCAACACATATATGTATATATAAAACACGTAAAATTTTGAAATAAGAAGGAAGCGCTGGACGCTATTGACGCAAAAATGGGCTGCTAGACACAAGCTTATACGGCTGTTAGTCGCTTCTCTGATTTGGACAGAGATGGAGTTATATATACCAACTCCGATATGCGCTCCCGAGTGTACATGTACAAAAGAATAAGATATAAAATTAGCACAACCTCAAGTTAAATTAATGAACAGAATGATACAAATACTTTTATCATTTTCAAAATTTAAACAAGGATCCTAACTAATCTGATATGAGTCAGTTCATTTACGTTTTGGATGAAAGAAACTTCTACCATGTGTAATGAAGCTACAAGACAATTAGCTGCCCAACAAATCTACACTTTCTATTTTTAATGATTCTAAATATATAAAGGTACCAACAGTAAGAAAAAAAAAGTATCTCCTAATTTCTAACTAACATAATAGTAATAGGCTAACAAGTTTCATTCATCTTCCTCTTTTTATGCGTTTCATGGTCCAAACAAGAGGCCAATACGAAAGTAGATTGAATATTTTGTTTTTGGTTTGAGCGGTTTATGGGATCAGCTATTAAGTGGAGCTAAAGCAAACTTAATCTATCAAATTCACAATGAGACAGCAACTATTACAAACTGAAATCTGCAGATTTTCAGCAAAAGTAAATGATGCGTTTTAGACTAAAACAGAGAAGCAGGCAGTCACTTTCATAAATTTAGTTCATGTTCTAGCCTATATTCAGCTACTTAAACAGTCCGTGACTTGCATAACTTAGACATGGTGATCATTAATGTCTAAGAAAATTGTCGTGAAGAGTTTGCTGGACAACGAATGACACTTAGCAACAGAGAGCAATTAAATTAGTCTAAACGTCTTATGAAATCGTGTTGCAGAACTTCGCAAGCAGCAATATGAACATGTCTTAGGCTTTTCTAAACCGGTTCTAACTCGATTTTATATTAATAATATGAGCAGCTGAAACACAAGAGAGACACAACCAGCTTTCAAGTTATGATTCAAACAAGCAGCGATGAAACATGGCTATACAATTACCATAGTCAAAGTGGAAACTAAGTGGACATCAAACTATTGCAAGCAAAGCAAGGCATAGATTCGGCTAGTTATATGGATACAAAATCAAGTTAATGAAATAATGACCAACACATAACATTCGAACAACTCCACTTATTCTTGACTCAACGTCTACTGCCCAGAGACATACAAGAAAACGAAATTAACGTAAGGACCAAAACAGGGGAATCAGATACATGTAATAACATATTCTATATCAAGTGTTGAACATATAACAGGCCGCATCGAGAAAAAAAAATGTAAGAGGAGACGAAATTACCTTCCTTGGAGCAACAAACTAAAGCTTTTGACGTCAAGAGATTCCAACTTCGAACTCGAACTTCAACCCAAAGAAGAACAAAAAAACAGAGAGCAGGGATCACCCTAGAATCTGTTGCACTCTCTCTATTACTGGGTGATTTTTGAACCTTTTCTGGATTGTTTTTGGATATTCCTCCATGATTTTGGATTGGAAGACGCCTGCCTTTTATAGGCGATTTTGGGAGAGGATTCCACTCTCATACTCATAAGATTAAGGGTAAGACGAACCAAAAATCCGATGGTTCTTCGTATCCCCCACTTTTCAGGCGGAGCAATGATGATGGTCGAGACTTCTAGGCCTGCTTTGGGTCAAAAATAAATCGGAAAAGATGTAAAGTTGATAGAAAAGGGGCTGTGATTGATAGAGGATAGGGAGATATATTGAAAACCACCGGAAATTGCCATTTTCCGGTGGTTTGTAGGCGGAATCAATGGCAGAGGAGAGAGATCGATGGGAGAGGAGAGGAGAGGAAAAGAGTTGGATGGGAAAGGGGCAATTTTTGGGAAGAGAAACGTATGGGGAAGAAGGAAAACGTTTCTGGGAAAGGGAAAAAGCTTTACAGGCGATGGGATTGTACTTATTTTGAGAAAAGATGAAAAACTTGGGATTTAATTTGGGCCGTCCGATCATTTGATCAGACGGTTGGTAAAAATAGAGAGTTTAAAAATAAATAAATAATATATATA
>JAJOOF010001860.1:0-26478 GCA_029582545.1 Solanum lignicaule | reverse complement strand
GTTAAAAAGACTTCTAAGCGAAAGAATTAACAATACATGCATTAACACTATTCAAAAATTACTTAGTTGTTATTCATACTTTGTTAATTGCTCATGGTTCCCACAACCCTAGTTGTGGATTTAGCTACTCATATTTGAGAGTTCACAATTCATGTTTAAGAATAAAGAATTCATGAACTTACAATTAGAATAGATGAAACCTGAAGATCTTCAATTGAATTGCAATGTGAAAATCTTATAAAATGAAATCTGGAAATCAAATTGCTAAAGTTTGCAAGTTAATTCCCAAAACACAAAAAACTAAGAGTTTACAATAATGTCTAACCTCCAAAAATGAGATTTATAACTCCTATTTATAGAAAACAAATCCTAAATAAAAAGGAAACAAAATAAGGAAATAAACTTCTGGAACGCGGCTTTTTCCACTATCAACTTCAGGCCAAAACCTTCCCCCAATGATAATTACCCATGGATCTAAGTTCTACGGATCGAAAAACGGATAAGGGGAGTAAAATCCTTACCTTTAGCATCAAAAGCCATGGAAAACTGTCAAGAAAATGTCTGGGGTCATCTCTTATGAGTTCGAATCCCCCATTTCACAACACACCTTCAATCTATGACGTTCAGAAACTACCCGTTCACGTTAAGATCAGTTTCAGGAGTTTTACTCGCCCTAATTTGATTCCGTAAAGTCGCACGGGTTCCTCAATGTCTTAGCTATCCACTCATGTAATCAAATTCATAATTAAATCTCTCATTCATTACCAGATTTCTCTAGACCTGACTGACTTTGATTTCGTCCTAATCTGGACTAGGCTAGGAATTTTGAAGTCACTACTCAAAAGTTTTCTGGCCCCAATTCTTTCCCCATTGGCTTTTCTATAACGACGGAAACTGGTCATTACATAATTAATAGTTATTAAAAGTCATTAAATACCTTTAAGTGTATTTAGACACCGTTAAGTGTATCCAACAACCATGATCAATAGTCATCAACAACCATTAAGTACCATCAAGTATATTTTGACAGCGTTAAGGGCATCCAACAGTCATGATCAATAGTTATCAATAATCACTAAATACCATTAAATGTATTTAGACAATCATTAAACTCATAGGGTATTTAAACACCATCAATAGCCATTAATAACCATTGAATACTATTAAGGGTATTCAATAGTTACTAAATGCCATTAATAACCAATATCATTAATATTATGTTCTTCTATAGTCTAAGGAAACAAAGAAATCCAGTATTTTCATCTTTCTTCTTCTAAGAAAATAAAAAGTTTTTTCTCTTTTAAACTAATAAAAGTCAAAAATGATTTATTCCTAAACTGGAAAAAAATACTAACAGTCCTTTTCTTCTTCGAACTCGATAAATTAATCAGGCATAGTAGGGAGAGCAAATTTATTAGCAAAGGCTTCCAATTATAATATTTAATTCGTAAAAGCATGAATTAACAATATCAAAATAAATCACTGATTGTACCACTAAAAATCTATAGTTGCACTCCTCTATTTAATTTCAAATAAAAATTTACCGTTACAACTTATTTAACTCCCCATATTAGAATTACCACCACCAATCAATTAAATCAAACTTCTAAAAAAATTAATCAATGATTAATTTTATTAGTTATCGTTATGTTTAAATTAATTCATGTGACGGATATACATATATAATCCACCTACAGGATTTTCACGTGACTACTTATAAGCAACCATAAATAGGTGTCTTCTCTCTCATATCCGAGAAATGATTCTATCAACTAATTATTATTTCACGAATTTAATTTGTTATTATCCAAACCATTAGGAGTATTTTGACTCATCATAGAGCCTCACCTTTTAATAGATTAAAATAATAAAACAAACTACACAGATCATAATAACTACATCAAGATTAATAGTATAAGCTCATGTAATGGACTAGAGATATCATTTATTGAATTGTAGAACATAAACCCATAACACAAGAAGTTACAATTTCACCATTCCCATAATTATGATTGAATTATATTTAATCTTGTGTTACAATCATTAAGATATTTTTCCAACTTCATCTTTGATTGTGAACATTTAATTTATAGCTTATAAGAACCGACAACTTTAATCTTCCGCGTATGATTTAAACAACTACATACCCAAAAATTGTCTACTATATAAGTAATGGACACACATATAAACACAATGATCTATTCAAACAAAGACTTTATTCTAATAATTAACATAAAATGTAAAGTCTTTATAAAGGATTAAAATCAATACTATAACTCAACCATATGGTTAATAGTATATCCCAACAATCTCCCACTTAGACTTATAACCATTCATGTACAATTTTAACACTCATTTCATCCACATGCTTATCAAAAAACTTCTGAGGTAATCCTTTGGTAAATGGGTCTGCAAAATTGTTCTTCGATTCAATCTTCAAAACTCTTACATCACCCTTTTGAGTTATATCACGAATCAGGTGATATTTCCTCTCAGTGTGCTTACTCATCTTATGGCTTCATGTTTCTTTTGAGTTGGGAACTGCACCACTATTATCACAATATAGTGTGATTGGTGCTACAATAGAAGGAACCACTCCAAGCTCTTTTAGAAAATTTCTGAGCCAAACAACCTCTTTAGCCACCTCAGAGCTAGCTACATATTTAGCTTCCTTGGTGGAATTAGCAACACACAATTGATTTATGCTCCTTCACACTATCGCTCCACCTCCCATAGTAAATATATATCCTGAGGTCGATTTTCTAGAATCTCTATCTGAATGGAAATCTTACTTTGTATATCCAATAGGTACAATATTGCCAGAGTGGAAAACAAACATCTAACCCTATTCCTTTTAGGTACTTGATAATATGCTTGATTGCTCTCCAATGTTCTTGTCCAGGGTTAGACTGAAATCTTCTAACCATGCCTACAGTAAAGCAGACATCCGGTCTAGTGCATAACATAGCATACATGAGACTCCCTACCGCAGAAGTGTAAGGGACCGCCTTCATCCTCTCTATCTCGTCGATCATTTTTGGGAAACTGATCCTTTGATAAAGTAATTCCATGTCTAAAAGGAAGAAACCCTTTTTTTGGAATTTTGCATGCTAAACCTCGCAAGAATAGTACTAATATAAAGTGCTTGAGAAAAGCCTAATATCCTTTCTTTGTAATCTCGCAAAAGCTTAATCCCAAGGATATGAGCCGCTTCTCCCAAGTCTTTCATATCAAAACGCAATGGAAACCACTCCTTAATAGAATTCAACATTCTCACATTATTTCCTATGAGCAAGATGTCATCTACGTATAGAATGAAAAATGTTACACACTATCTCCGTTCCATTTCTTATAGATGCATAATTCATTTTTAAACTGATCAAAACCAAAAGTTTTAATCGAATTGTCAAAATATATGTTCCATGCCCGAGATACCTGTTTCAATCCATAAATGGATCCCTTAAGTTTACAAACCATGTGTTCATTTCCATTTACCATGAAACCTTCTGGTTGTGCCATATAAATGCACTCATCAAGACTTCTGTTAAAAAAGGTTGTCTTGACCTCCATTTGCCAAATCTCATAATTATAATGAGCATCAATGGATAAGAGAATCCTAATGTATTTAAGCATGGCTATCGGGCGAAAAAGTTTCCTCATAATCGATTCCTTCTTTGGAATAAATCCTTTCGCAACAAGTCGAGCCTTAAAAGTTTTCACTTTTACATCCACACCTCTCTTTTATTGTAAATCCACTGACAACCAATAATTTTAACACCTATTGGTAATTTCACAAGATCCCAGACTTGGTTTGAGTACATAGATTCCATTTCAGATTTCATAGCAACAACCCACATTTCAACATTTTTATCATGTAGTGCTTCGACGTAATTTAATGGTTCTGTATTAGTCTCTTCAGGGATTCTATCATATGATTCTACCAAAAGTGTAAATTTTTGTGGTTTTCTAATAACTCTCCCACTACAAGGACTAACAACTACATGATTTGCTATATCTTGAACTAAATTATGAACATTCTGAACTACTTCCTCCATAATTTTAGGTGGCGCGACATTACTCCCACTATTTTGTGGTAGCGAGATGTCTTGAGTCTGATTTTGAGCAACCTCTGGAGCATCCTCTTGAGCAACCTCTTGCGGATCGACATTCCTCTCACTACGTGGATGCAACGGTATGTCAACAACTGTTTTAGGAAGTTTTGTTGATGTTTCATTAGTAGTTATTCCTTTTCTTAGTTCATGTAACACAAGTTTACTTCTAGGAACATGGTTAATTAAATAGTCCCGTTCCAGAAACTTGGCATTTGTTGAAACAATTACCTTTTGTTCCTTAGGACGATAAAATAAACATCCTTTAGTTCCTTTTGAATATCCAATGAAAATGCACACTTATGTCCTTGATTCCAACTTATTTGTTTTCCCTTTTAATACATGTGCTAGACATCCCTAAACTCGAATATGTTGTAGACTAGGCTTGCACCCATTCCACAATTCGAATGGGGTTAAAGGAACAAATTTTGAAGGAACCAAATTCAGAATGTAATTTGCAGTTTCTAAGGCATATCTCCAAAAGCTAAAAGACAACTGAATAATTTAACATTAATCAAACAATTTCCAAAAGAGTTCTATTTTTTCGCTCTGCCACACCATTTTTTGTGGCGTTCTTGGGGAATAATATTGAGATGTAATGCCTAATTCTGATAAGTACTTGATGAATTTTGCCAAAAGGTATTCACCACCATGATCTAATCGTAATGTTTGGATATGTTTACCATGTCGTTATTCCGTTTCTATCTTAAATTCGTTGAACTTTTCAAAGGATTCAGATTTATGGCGCAACAAATAAATATATCCATATTTTGGAGTAGTCATATGTGAAAGTCACAAAATACTCAAAACCCCTTCTTGCTCGTATATTCATAGGACCACACAAATCAGACTGAATTAATTCTAACTTATTATTGACTCTATTTCCTTTGTAAGGGAAATATCTCTTTGTCATTTTACCTTCTAAACAAGATTCACAGGTTGGTAATGCCTCCACTTTCAATGAACCCAGAGGTCCATCAGAAATCAACCTTGAAATCCTATTTATATTTATATGACATAGATGTAAGTGACATAAGTAAGTTTTAATCAATTTAGAAATACGTTTTGCTTTATGATAAATATCAATATAATTTATTTCATTTTGTTGTAGCATGCCATGGAAGACTTCAAATACAAATAAATGATGTATTTTAGGAGCACTGTGGATGAATTGCTTATGGTACGTAATAACAACACAAATATTTGCAAATAAAACATCATAACTAACATCCATTATTTTTTAAACTGAAAGCAAATTCCTTCTTATCAAAGGTACATAACGAACATCTTTTAAAAATAGAATTTTGGAACTACTAAATGAAAAAGAGATATTTCCTATTGTTAAGACTGGTGTTAGTTCCCAGTCGCCTGAAAAATGCAAACTTCATTCTCATTTAGCCGCCGTGTTTCCTGAAACCCTACAAATAAGTGTAGATATGGTCAGTCGCTCCCGAATCTACAGTCCATAATTGGGTAGAAAAAACCTCTAAAAAGGTTTCAATGACATTTAAACAAGAATTACCTTTGTTCTTCATTTTGGCTTGGTAGTCAGGACATTGCCTTTTGTGGTGACCAGGCTGCTTGCAGTGGTAGGTATTTTCCCTTAGGCTTAGCCACACCACCTCTGACACCTCCAGGTCCCACAACCTTGCACGACTTCTTCTTTTTCTTTTGGGCTTTAGCTGGCTTAGATGAAGAAGCGACATATTTGTCCACCATGTATGCCACAAGGAGGAGTTTGCTGCTTGATAATGGATTCCGCCGCTATCAGTTCATTCAACAATTTCGCAGGAGACAAATCCATCATGTTCATATTATAATTCAAGCGAAGCTGTTGGAAACTATCCGGCAGAGTCTGTAGGATCATCTCCACCTTAGAATCCTTATCACTAGCAACACCAAGTATCTCCAACTCATTTAGATAACTCATCATGTTCAATACATGATCCTTGACAGGTGATCCTTCAACTATTTTGGTGGTCAAGAGAGCCTTCATGGAAGTCTTCTTGGAAACACGATTCTGCTCTCCGAACATCTCTTTGGGAGATTTGAGCATATCGTATACAGATTTCATAGACTGATGATGATGCTGCAAGACATTCGCTACTGAGGCAAGAATGTAGCACCTTGCCATCTCATCGACCCATTTATCATAGGCCTTGATCTCCACATCAGTAGCATCCACTAGTTTAATGGGGCATTCTTCAACCAACACATATTTGAAACCTTCAGATGTTAGAACAATATCAAGGTTTCATTTCCAGTCCACATAGTTAGGATCTTCCAGTATGCTTTGGTTCAAGATAGAGGATAGATGATTGAAGTGAGAAATAGTTAATTTGAGAGATATTTAAACTAGATCATTAGTAACCTATGCTTTATTTTTTAAAAAAACAAAAAAAGACACATATAATCATGCTAATGAACCGTTAGAATCGATAGGGAAACTTAACTATTCAGGCAAATATATGAGCAAGTTCATATATATAGTACCACTTAAACAAGACAAGTCCAACTCAGTTAGAGAGTAATTTGTGAAGTTTAGTCAGGTATATATATTGTCTTTTTTTCTTTGATTCAACATTGAACTTAGTTGGAAAGTTAAACAAGTCATCAAATCAAAAGGGAAACATAACAGTATCAAAATAAACAAGTTTATCCAATGGGGAAGAGGACCTATGTCAACATATAAACTCATAAATTGTAAAAGTTATTTATAAGTAGGGATGAACCCTTAAAACTCTTTTGAAATATCAAAAATAAAAATAAATCAAACAACAAAAAATGTTTATAAAAAAAAAAACATGATATATACATATTTAATCAAACATGTATCGAATTCACGGACTCTTATTACATTATCGGTTTGTAAGAAGACTCTTGATATCAATTGTTAGAATATGCACAACGGAAGCATTATTTAGAATCACAAACATACATAATAACATAATAATGTAAACTGAATAAATTGTGAAACTCTAACCTTTTGTAGATTTTGGGACTCCAGGATTGCAGTCTATTACTAATTCCTGACTAACTATTTCAATCAAGTCTTGTGTGGGCAAGAAAAATTTCAGAAAAAGAATTATGTTTCCTTGAGAACCACCACCCCTATTTATACTTTTCAACAGAAGGGAAAGGTTTGAAAGATGAAATGTTTGTAGTCATAATTAATAGTCATTAAATACATTTAAGTATATTTAGACAGCGTTAAGTGTATCCAACAACCATATCAATAGTCATCAACAACTATTAAATACCATCAAGTATATTTTAACACCGTTAAGAGTATCCAACAGTCATGATCAATAGTTTGCAACAACCACAAAATACCATTAAGTGTATTTAGACAGTCATTAAACTCCAAGGGTATTTAAACACCATCAATAGTCATTAATAACCATTGAATACTATTAAGGGTATTCAATAGTCATTAAATCCCATTAATAACCAATAACATCAATATTTGCTTCTTCCGTATTCTAAGGAAACAAAGAAACCCAATATTTTCCTCTTTCTTCTTTTAAGGAAATAAAAACTATTTTTTTCTCTTTCAAACTAATAAAAGTCAAAAACGATTTATTCCTAAACTGCAAAAAATACTAATAGCCCTTTTCTTTTCAAAACTCAATTAATTAATCAGGCATAGTAGAGACCGCAAATTTAATAGTTGAGGCTTCCAATTATAATATTCAATTCGTAAAAGCATGAATTAACCATATCATAATAAATGACAGATTGCACCACTAAAAATCTGTAACTTCACTCCTCTATTTAATTTCAAATATTTTTACCGTTACAACTTATTTAACTCCCCATGTTAGCAGTACCGACACCAATCAATTAAATCAAACTTCTGAAAAATTTAATCCATTGAATAATTTAATCCTTTATCTTTATGCTTAAATTAATTCACATGACGAATATACATATATATTCTACATGCAAGGTTTTCGCGTGACTACTTATAAGCAACCATAAAGGGGTATCCTCTTTTTCATATCCGAGATATGGTTCTATCAACTAATTATTATTTCACGAATGTAATTTGTTATTATCCAATATGATGTTTGACGTAATCAAAGACACAACTTCCAATTCAAGTGTCAACAATCGCGTGTAGTAATATAACCCAACCAAATGGGTTGGGGTCGAGTCCCAAGGGAGCGGTTAGTAATCAAGAATTAAGTAGAAAAGTAAAATTATGCTCTAGTCAATCATAGCTATAAATATTTACGAGTAAAACCATACTAAATCAAGAAGTGACACAAATGTAAATTATCAATGGAGGGTTTGTATTTAACTAATAAACCAAAAATAGCAAAAATATAAAGATGCTAGATAGGGAGACGGTATTATTTGGATGTGATAGGAATATGGTATAAAATAAACAATCGGGTAAATGCTATTGATAGTAAATTGCTGAACAATTGTAACTAAGCTAGACTTTAGTGCGGGTAAATTTTCTCTCGAACAACTTACCCCGAATCAACTCGGTTTCTCTCGAACACCGAGTTGCAGCAATTAAGCACAACCTTCGCCTTAGCCCATTCACTCTCTCGAGTTGAATGTATAGGAGAAGGTCTAGGATTCACTCTCTCGAGTTGAACCCACGACGACCCAATAACCATGGGCTATCAATTTAGTAGTTTTGGTTTTAAAACCTCTCTCTCGAGCAAGCCAAAAACACTAAGATGAAATCGTATTTGCAACTACAATCCCATTAAGTTCAAACACAACTACTAAACGAAATCACATTTAAACAGCAAATAGACTAACAATGAGAAATACCCAACAATAAATTTAACCCATATTCACATAATCACACCCCAAGAATTGGGGTTTTAGCTAGACATGGAAAAGAGATAGAAATCGATACCTAAAAGTGTTTCCATCAAATGGGTACGATAAATAATGTCTTTAAACATGTCTAAGATGAAGATTCTTTGATGCCCACCTCCAATTTCTTGGAGATGAAAACCTTCAAAACCTTCCCAGCTCAAGAACAATATCTCCCAAAAACTCTAAGAACTCAAACTGAAATATTCTAAAAACCAGTAAAAATTTGCTACAACTTGATTTCTGAAATGTAAAACTTGATACTAAGCTACAGATTTAAATAGGTATTTATAGTTTTCGAAAATTTGTTCTATGAAGAACCACTCGACGCAGTTAGTCGGGATTGTCGATGCACTCGGCGATCCACCATTTGGTTTGGTTCATCGCCTTTCAGCTTTTGCCTTTAGCATCTTCTTGTTTTGAATCATTGGGCGATATGGTGTTGCTTCGCACAATTGTTCGGCGACGCGCCGATTGCTCCCTTTCATCGCCAACTTTATCTTTTCTTTCAGGGCTCAGCACATTGGAACTTTGGGCGAGGTTAAGCCATTCGGCGACTCGCCTAATGCATTAGGCGATCCTCAGGCCTTCATTCCTTTGTTCTTTCAACCGCCTTGTTCCTTTTTTGCTTGATAGCGTCCATGCTTTGTCTCTCAACTCAAATACCTGAAACTTAAGGATTTACATCATTTATTGAGACAAAATATGTATTTAAGGACACTAAATCTATCAAAATAAAGCCCAAAATGAGTCCAAATTGTGGACTTATCAACACCCCCAACTTAAACTTTTGCTTTTCCTCAAGTAAAACTCAAGTTCAGTAGTTTAAAAAGGATTTCTAAAACAGTGCTACACAAGACTCAATCATGAATGCACACAAAAAGTTTCAACTTACCTGCGCAAAGGATCAATTGTGCACTCAAAGATTCAAGTTGTAACTCGCCATTACCAAAGAATCTCAAGCTCACTATACTTGCTTCAAGTGCAAGTTCAAGCTCAACAAAGGTATTCAAATGCCCTCACAAAAAGAATGATTCTCATATTCACTCAATGGTTCAATCAATTAAAGTTCCAGAATCAAGATCCACACTCACACTAAAAAAGATAAACACAATGCATGATTTCACACATAGGTTTGTCCTTATTTTTCAATCGATTTTTGCTTCAGCTCATTCAAGATCAAAAAGGTTTTTTCAAGGCTTATAATGGGGCTGAGTGTAATGGTATGCTCATTTAGGCTTAAAGGGTGAAAATCCTCATGAAATGTGATGTGAACAACATCTTCTTTCCTTTTCTTTATCAATTTCATTCAAGCTCAAAAGTCACATCTTATTCATCTTCCATGAGTCATTGAAAACCCCATTTTCTTTGTATTTTCACAACTTTATTTTACAACTTTTTCTTTTTTTTTCTTTTTCAATCTTTTCTTCTTTTTCTGTTAATTTTTTTTATATGAAGGGGTTCCAATTTTCTCAAAATATGGGCACAAAGGACTTCTTTGCATTTACTTGATTTTCCTTCTCTTTTCACCACACCCCCAACTTAGGCTTTTGGCCTAAGTTGGCTATTCAAACAAATCATAAATCATGAGGATTATGGGTAATGGGTCAATAAAAGGTAGCAATGTTGTCAAGTTTCTTCCAAGAAAAGGCTTAGGCTCAAAGGGTGCTCAAAAGAGGTTCACACACTCACAAGGTAAGCCACAAAAGAGGTATAATTTCAAATTGGTTCACACTCTTTAAAGTTGCCTAAGATCATCTCAAGAAATTTGCATCACTTAGTCAACCGGACCAACGGAGCAAATTCTAGGTGTCATAATGCATGGTTCATGGTAAGCTCATCATACAAGGCATTGACACCAAAGTCAAACATGACTCCACACTTTCGCTAGTGTTCAATGTTCATCACAAGAGACTCGATTTGATAATTGGCTAGTCACAACGAGATGCAAAGAGTTCACATAATGTCTATGCAACTTCAATTGGCCTTGTCGTCGCTATGTTCGATTATGAGCACTATTCGAGTCATCGGTACTGATCAAACCAGTACTCAAACTTGCAAGAGAACAACCACTTTCAACACATACAAGAGGTGGCAATGTTTTATTGGAAGGGTCAAAAATCATTTACAATTAAAAGCAAGGAGCCACAAGTTCAAACCTTCCACAAAAAGCAGTGTATACACGAATTAAAGATTTCAACCCAAATATATAAACAAAACAGAGTCACAAAAGATGGGCCTCACCCCACCACACATAAAAACATTTGTCCTCAAATACAAATAAAACATCCATCAGTCGAAATAAAGTAAGGCAGAAATGGAGGTAAAGAGAGGGTCCTATCTATACAGTCGCTCCATCTATTTGGGCATCATTGCCCGATGCATCACTCTGAATCTGAGCATCAGTGCTCGGGATCACCTCAGGAGGAACGACAATGCTAGATCCGCTAGGGACTCGCACTGTCACGTGCGAGTCCTCCAGAAAGACATGCACAGCTGTACATAATCCCCGGGCCCATGAATAAACATTAGGCTCTTTGATAGTGGTATTCCTGTTATAAGTGGACCTCTTGCCCTTAACTTTCCCACCTATTGCAGGAAGTTTCGCAGCTTTGCCTTTGGATGTAACTGCATCCTCATTTATCGTAATCCCCTTAGACTTCTCTTGGACTGGTATTATTCTTTCAGCTGCTTTTGATCTAGTCATGTCTGCAAAACCTCGAGGGGAAGTTAGAAAATATCCAAACGAACACACAGAGAATTAGGCGCAGACAAACTCGTCGAAACAGTTGGCGGGTTGCCGAATTGCTTCGGCAAACTGGGTTAGCCCGCCAAAATTTATAGTGTAAGAAGGGTTCAGGGGTGCAGACAAAGGGGGATCAAGAAGACTTTCAGCGAGTCGCTGAGTTCCTTCGGCGACCTCAGGCTTCTCGCTAAAAGTTACAGACTCCAACAACTCATTTAGCATGAAATTAAAGGCGAGATGGGGGACACTAGGCGAACCACCGAGTGGTTTGGTGAGCTTGACCCAGCTCGCCAAATGGCCCAACGTGTCTATTTTTAACCTAATTTCTCGAATTCAACCCTGCAACCCCCAAAAACAACATCAAAGCATGCACTAGTTAAATTAAGCTCAGACCCATAACACCCAAGCATAATACCCACAAAATTTACTTCATTTTAAGCACAAGCCTACGAGATTTTGACAATCAAAACATTACGGGCAAGATTATCAAATTAAATCAGGCATTCAAACATACTAATTCTATGAGAGAGGCCCAGCACATGACAACACGATAAGATTATTGAAAATGAGTACAGTTTTGATAAAATAATCTTAGGGTTCGGAAAATCAACCTTCGATGCCGATTAATGAAATTGAAATGCTAGGCGGCAAAGTAATCCACAATCCGATCACCAATCAACGACTAAAATATTCTAAAAATGCAAGAAATATAGAAACTAGAGTGTAGGCGTGACTTTAGGAAGATAAAAAGCGAGGGAAAAGAAATGAATTCAAAATTTAAACCTTCGGCCATCTAATAAACCATCCAGTTCTTCGCTCATTAGGCGACATTAGTCGTGATCACCAACCCACTCGGTGACACGCCGAGTGGTCACTTACCTCGCCGAGTTTCACAAGACCCTCAGTTGATGTGGAGGGCCAAACGGCGGACAAGATCGAGATCACCTACTTGATCAGCGAATCGCCAATGATTTCTTGGGCTCGCTGAGTTTTACAGACTCTACCTTAAAGTTGTCTTGAGTCTATCAGTGGTCTAGGTCGGGATTGTGACTTCTTCAGCAATGCGCCGTCTGGCACTTTTAGCTCGCCAACCTGCAATTTTCAACCACTTCCCACACTTTAACCTGCACAATCAACACACCATTATTCTAAATGGAAAGGGGCCAAATATACCCCTGTACTATATGAAATAGTTTAAATATACCCCTAGTTATACTTTTGGGCCAAATATACCCCTCACGTTGTACTTTTGGGCTAAATATACCCTTATGACTAACAGATGACACGTGGACGACTGAGATTAAGTGAACTATTCAATTTAAAATAAAGCAAATTCGGATATTAACTGCCCCGACCCAATAACTTGACCCGACCTAATATGTAAAATTAGCCCACCCAATTTGTCTTTCAAAAGAAAAAACCTAATGGGCGATTGAGTTCTTACTCTCCAGCAACGTCTGCAACTTGGAGCCTCTTCATCGCAAAGAATTTTGCTCAAAGGTATGATATCTTTTCTTCTTCAAACTTTATAGCTGGTATGATTTCGTTTCTTCTTCAAACTTTATAACCTAAGATTTTGAGTATGATTGAAACTTAATAGTCTAGGGTTGTTTTTTTTGTAATTTCTTTCATTTTGGAGTTTCATAGTCTAGGATTTTGGGTATGATTTCTTTTCTTGCTTTAAATTTCATAGCCTAAGGTTTTGGATATGGTTTCTTTTCTTGCTTCAAGCTTCATATATAGCATAGGTTTTTGGGTATTGATTCAAATTCGACATAATCTGTTTATATATATTATGTTGGTTACTGTCTTGATTTAGTGTCGAATTTATTTGCATGAGTACTCTTGGTTTGTGATCCCGAATAATTTAGAAATTATTTTTATTTGTGTACGAAAATATGTTAAATTTTTATCTTCTTTATTCTTCAATAGTTAGTCTCTTTCATATATTATATTCTTCTACAATCATGAAATGTGGTCCCTTTTGTATTTTTTTTATTCTTCATCAGTCATAAAACATGGTATCTTTCATGTTTTCTATTCTTTTACAATCACGAAATGGGTCCCTTTTTAATTTTTAATTCTATAGTTTAAAGTATCTTTTTTTTTTGTTTTTTAGTCAGTTTCTTTAATCGGTTGTGGGGATGATTAAATATTAAGTATTTACACCAAAGTATGCTCTGTTGAAATGCATTATACATAGCCATGAACTTTTGTGGTTTAATTTTACATAAAAATTTGACCTTTCCAGATGGTATATCAATATTATAACAAAAACTATTGTTCATGTTGATGTTTGAACCAAACTAAAATGCTTCCTACTTTTGTGTCTAAATTGAGGCTAAATATGTTAACTTAATACAAGTATTTATGAAATAACAGTGGTTCTTTTTAGAGTGAATAGAAATAGTGTCTATTGTTAAGTTTTAGTTGCAAAAGTTTGGATGTTTAAGAGTAACAGTTTATTCAAGACAAAGTGAGTTTGTGATTGAATTAATGCAAACAAGTTTATTATGGGACAGAAGCTGTACCATTATTAATTCCTATCGGTTCCCCTAACTTCACAACTGTTCTCTTTCTTTTGAAAATTATGTTGCTTATTTTGTTTTACCAAATATTTTTAGGCACTAAAATGGTTAATGTTGACATATATTTCAACTATGGAGGAGAATGGATTAAAGAGCCTATTGTCTTGTACAAGAAGAAGTCGTACAACCTATGGAGAGGATATGATTCAGACCTTCTTTATTTTATTGATATCGTCAATGAGTACACTACTCGATTTGGATTTGTAGGTGGCAACAGTTAATTGTAAATGGTCCTTGTGGAAGATATTATGAAATAGAAGGAGATATTGGAATCAGGAAACTACTATCTCTTGTGTCCAATGAGTTCTTTATAATAAATATGTTTTCTTTAGAAGAGTGTGAACTATTTGTATCTATTCCTAATATTGTTCAATATGGTGAATCACTTTTCTCATTAGTTACTGAAATTGGTACTGATTGTAGTGAGACTGAAAGTGAAGCTGTGAATGATTCTTTAGAGTATGATTCTGAAGAATTAGAGGCTTTTGCTACTGAAAAAAATAAAATATCTGAGGACTTGCATGATTATTTAGAGTTGTATAAGGGTATGTCCTTCAAGGATATACCAGAAGCAAGACAATGCATCAGACTTTATGCATTAGGCAAGAAGATAAAGTTAACCGTAGTTAAAAGTGACAGGTCCAGATTGAGGTTTACATGTAGTGAAGGGGCATGCCCATTTGTATGTCATATTTCTGGGGATGCTCATACTCCTGGGTGAAAATTAAGACTCTAAATTATAATCATACATGTTGGCCAACATTTGATAATCCTGTGGTTGATTACTCTATCATAGCTCAATATTTTAAGAAAAAGTTACAAGAAAATCCAAAATTTAAGATCAAGGAAATGAGGGCTGGTTTGCACAACGCTTTTAAGTTAAAAGCTAGCCAAGGAAAGTGCAAAAGAGCTAAAAGAATGGTTTTGGAAACTTTAGAAGGTGGTTTTACTGATGGATATAACAAACTTGAGGCTTATGCCATTGAACTGAAGGAATCTAATCCAAGAAGTGATGTTGTGATTAATTTATCAAAGAAAGCACTTGCTCAAGGCAAAAGAAAATTTCTTAGAATGTATATTTGCTTCAAGGCAATGAAGATGAGTTTTAAGGAAGGGTTGAGACCATTTATTGGATTAGATGGCACATTTCTTAGAGGTAAAGCCAAAGGACAGTTACTAGTTGTTGTTGGTCAAGACAATATGAAACACTTTTATCCTTTAGCTTGGGCGATTGTGGATAAGGAGACCAAAAGGACTTGGAATTGGTTTTTGGAGCTACTTCAACATTCACTAGAACTCCAAAATAGAGAAGGCATAACCTTTATGTCAGACATGCAAAATGTATATTATCAAATTTTATTTCTATTCATTTTTTTTCTTTTTCAGTTATGTTTTTGCATTTTCAACAGTCAATTGTTTACCTTTAACATGCAGGGATTACTGGATGCAATAAAGATGGTGTTCCCTCAAGCACATAGTAGATATTGTGTGAGACACATTGAGGCAAATTGGTGCAAAAGACATGGTAAAGGTGTGTTGAAAAAGCAACTTTGGTGGAGTGCATGGTGCACTTATGAAGAAGACTTTCAAGATCATCTAAGTTAGTTGAAACAAATGGCTTTACCTGCCGGAGAGGATTTGCTAGAGTATCCTCCCAAAATTTGGTGCAGAGCCTATTTTGATACTGTGTGTAAGAATCCAGCAATTGAAAATAACATAACTGAGTCATTTAATTCTTGGATACTAGAAGCAAGGTTCAAGCCCATCATTCGGATGTTGGAAGATATAAGAATTAAAGTAATGAATCGATTGGGGGAACAAGAAGATTATGTGATGAAATGGACTAGTGAATTTAGTCCAAAAAGCTTGAAGTTGTACAATGAATATCTGAAGATAGCTCAAATTTGTAGGGTTGACTGTAGTGGAGATAATGGATATGAGGTTACTGAGGGGGATGGCAAACACATAGTCAATTTAAGGGTGAAAAGGTGCACTTGTAGGGCATGGAATCTTGAAGGAATTCCATGTCCTCATACAATTAAAGCCTTGTTGCATGAAAGAATCAATCTTTTAACTGAAATGAATTGGTATCACAGCAAGGAGGCATTTCTACTAACTTACAAGCATAAGTTGCAACCTGTGAGGGGAGAAATTTTTTGGAAAATTGACACTCTTCAAGCAATGGAGCCACCAGAGTTTGTCAAGCTTGCTGGCAGGCCTAGAACTAAGAGAGTTAGACAAAAAGATGAAGCACTTAAGAGGCAAGGTGAGTGGGCTGTGTCAAGAAAAGGTAGAGTAATGACATGTAGCAATTGTGGAGAGCCAAATCATAACGTTAGGGCTTGTGACAAGGTATTTTATTATATAGTTTAATTAACAGTTGTATGGAGTATTTATATTTTCTAACTTTTTGCTTGTCACAGTCAAAATATGAAAAAATGCTTGCTACGGGAAAGGGAAAGAAAAAGTAGCGTAAAAGAAGTTTAGTTGATGAGGGAGAACCTTCTCAAACTGAAGAGAGCATCAACCTAACAGCCCCTCAAGAAACACAAAACAATCAAAGTAACATGTTCTCTGACTATGAACATGATAAAGATCCTTGTCTACATCCTACAAATATTTCAGAGACTCTTACTAGGCTTCAAATGAGGCAACAACAATATATACCAATAGGAAGAAGGGTAATAAGCTTCAAAGGTGATTACAATGGTATAAGTGATCCAACAAATCTTCCAATACAACCAAAAAGCTTAACTTGGAAAGGTAAAGATGCAATTACGACCAATCAACTGGAAGTTCAAAGTCAAGAAAGAATTGCAAAGTTGAAGCCAAAAAAGGGACAATATCAATTTGGTTAACTTTTGTTAAGTTTGTGGACAATTTAATTTGATGATGTAACTACTGTTTAAACAGTACTTTTGGGAAAATAACTTTTGCAAAGTTGGGAATGTCGCATCAAAACTTAGGTTGTATAAGTTTTTGGGGTTATATTGTGACATCCAAACGATATTTGATAATTTCATGTTATTTTGTGTTGCATTGGCAGTTTAGTATGCTGAATATTATGTTAAGTTTTCTAAAATTTTGATTGAAATCTACAGTATTTCGTGTTGAATCATGCAATCTAGTTTATTGAAATATTATGTTTAGTTTTCTGAATTTTGGTCGAGATCGACAGTTTGTACAGTTTTACTTGATTTTTTATACTTGGCAGTTGCACTCTTATAAGAAAAGTTGCTGCACTTTGAGGCTAATTGTTGTTGCATTTTGATGCCAGCATTGTTGCACTTTTGAGGCAAATCACTGCTACATTTTAAATCAAATTTGTGGCTATATTTTGAGACTAAATTTGTGACTATATTTTGAGATAGTGTGCTGCCTCATATGGATGGAACTACATTTTTTTAGCCAAACTCTTGCTACATTTTTTACCATTTGTTGCTATATTTTGAGGTGAAATGTTGTTGTGCTAGTTAGTTAGCATATGGATGGAACCAAGCCAATATTTTTGGGCTAATGTGTGGCTTCATGTTGATGAAAATAGTTGTTGCACCTTAGCTATTAAACAAATGTTGCTAACTTAGTTGCTTCATGTTGATCAATATCTTCCTTAAAGGAAAATTGACGTATTTTGTTTGAAATTGTTATCATGAGATATAAAAATAATTAATATAGCAGCAACACAACTATATAGCAGCTATATAATTGAACTATTTGAACTCGTATTATTGAGATTATAAAGACCAACTAACTAATATGTTTTCCTAATATGTTTTATATGAGTTGACAAGCTATAGAATGTGCTTACAGTAAATGACAATCTTTATACTCTGAAAGCAGAAATTTTCAACACCAAGATCCAAACTTTTCAGGCGGCACAAGTAGAGGAATTTTGATGGAGTTAGTTGACCGAGTTGGGCTGATTTTAACATTGACCAGTTTGTCCATTTTCACATATTATACCTTCTGGGTCATCATTATGCCTCTTGTTGACAACGATCATTTCGTGCATAAGTATTTTCTACCTCAAGAATACGCAATTCTCATTTTTGTATATGCTGCAGTGGCACTAATCTGCTTCTTGAGCATCTATATTGGATACGTCATGCTCGAGTCCAAGAAGAAGAAGGCATGATAAGGCTATGGCAAGTCCTTTTTTTGCTCTATCGAATTCATGATAATTGTAATTTTTTCTTGATATCTTTTTAGCGCTTCTCATTTTAAATAGACCATGTCATAGATCACATAGATTTTTCTGTATTCTTGAGTTCCTATGAGTTTCCTAGCTGAAATTTTTTATAAAATTATCAAAGAACACTTGGTGTTACAGCAAGCTTGTCAATGATAATAATATTTTTGAAATTACATAACCAATATAACAGGGAAACATTACCATGAGTTGAGCTTGATTATCAACAAATATTACAAGAAAATTTCCATGAGTTGAGCTTGATTATCAACTGTACATAACAAAAAAAATCAGGAGACTTCACCTAACATTACACAAGTTCACTAATTCATCACTTCATCACCCACAAGGCAACAGACCCAATAACAAGAGCACCCAAAATCATAATTAACGTCTTCATCTTCTTCACTTTATCTTCCAATAACCTTGATTTGTTTACTTCAAAATTGGTTGAAGCATTCATTGCATCCACTTTTTCCTTCAAGTTATCTTTTTCAATCTTAATTGCGTCCAACGTCAAGTTCAAGTATCAACTTTAATCGTAGCCGCATTAAATTGAGTCTTTAAATTATTTATTAGGACCACCTCTCTATCTGAAAACAAGTTGTCGTGCCACTCCCAGTAGCCACATGAATTTTTTTGTGAAGCGTAATCAAAACAACTTCAATTTATCAGAAAAATAAAACAAAGGTTTAAACTCAATAATTGAACTTACTTCAGGTTTAGGACATTGATAAAAAATTTAGATTTAGGACACTAATAAAGTTTGAATCATACTCAAGGCTATAAAGTTTGAAGAAGAAAATAAATCATACCTTTGAGAAAAACTTTGCGATGTAGAGGCTCCAAGTTGCAGAAGTTGCTGGAGAGCAAGAACTCAATCACCCATTAGGTTTATTCTGTTGAAAGACAAATTGGGTGGGTTAATTTTACATATTAGGTCGGGTCAAGTTATTGGGGCGGGGTGGGTTATATCCAAATTTGATTTATTTTAAATTGAATAGTTCACTTAATCTCAGTCGTCCATGTGTCATTTGTTAGTCATAAGGGTATATTTTTAGCCCAAAAGTATAACGGGAGGGGTATATTTTTTCCGAAAGTATAACTAGGGGTATATTTAAACTATTTCATATAGTACAGGGATATATTTAGCCCTTTTCCATATTCTAAAATAACAATTTTATAGCAATAAAACCTTGGGTTGCCTCCCAATAAGAGCCTTATTTAACGTCGTGGCACGACTTTCCCACTTAATTTTGATTTGTAGGGTACATGGCCAATTTGGGTCTCCAGTCGTTGAACAGATAGGAATTGAGAAGTAGTTATCTCATTCAACAGTAAGACATTCTCCTATATCTCATTCAACATCTTGTCGTGACTTTCAACTTTGTGGAGAATGATTGATAGTATCTCTTTTATTTGTCCACCCTAGCTCGCATTGGGCTTTATACGCTCATGAGGTGGAATATACCGGTCTTTCCTTTTATCCAGTGCCTCCAATTCTATGATCTTCTTGGCCACTAGATCCAGCTGAGTCAACAGTGTGGCCAAAATATGATCTTTCTCAATCTCATTGTTGTTCATGGCCATGTGATCAAGGAGCTGGGTTCCTATTGCATAGGGTAGTCGTGAGAGACCCCCTAGAAATATTTGGTCAGCCATTATTTTGTTTTCTAGGCCAAGACTTTTGTAGAAGCAGTCTAATAGCACGCTTTCAGAGATTCCATGAGCTAGGCATTGCAGGAAGAGTGTCTTAAATCTCAATCACAAGTCATGGATGTACTCTCCCTCCAATTGTCTAAAACTTAAGATGTTATCCCTAAGAGACATCATCCTCAAAAGAGAGAGGTCCATTTGGTCACCATTACTACAAGACATGTTCTAATTTCATGCTCAAAATAGTGACACAAAAACTAAAACTAAAAAAAATTAAGTAAGTAGAACTGCAACTTAACAAGAATAAAATTCAACTTCACTAAAAATTCTCAAATAGCACCACTCCCCGGCAGCAGCGCCATTTTGATGTTTGGCGTAATCAAAGACACAACTTCCAATTCAAGTGTCAACGATCGCGTGTAGTAATATAACCCAACCAAATGGGTTGGGGTCGAGTCCCAAGGGAGCGGTTAGTAATCAAGAATTAAGTAGAAAAGTAAAATTATGTTCTAGTCAATCATAGCTATAAATATTTACGAGTAAAAGCATACTAAATCAAGAAGTGACACGAATGTCAATTATCAATGGGGGGGTTTGTATTTAACTAATAAACCAAAAATAACAAAAATGTAAAGATGCTAGATAGGGAGATGGGATTCTTGGGATGTGATAGGAATATGGGATAAAATAAACAACAGGGTAAATGCTATTGATAGTAAATTGCTGAACATTTGTAACGAAGCTAGTCTTTAGTGGGGTAAATTTTCTCTCGAACAACTTACCCCGAATCAACTCGATTTATCTCGAACAACGAGTTGCAGCAATTAAGCACAGCCTTCGCCTTAGCCCATTCACTCTCTCGAGTTGAATGTGTGGGAGAAGTTCTAGGATTCACTCTCTCGAGTTGAACCCACGACGACCCAATAACCATGGGCTATCGATTTAGTAGTTTTGGTTTTAAAACCTCTCTCTCGAGCAAGCCAAAAACACTAAGATGAAATCGTATTTGCAACTACAATCCCATTAAGTTCAAACACAACTACTAAACGAAATCACATTTAAACAGCAAATAAACTAACAATGAGAAATACCCAACAATAAATTTAACCCATATTCACATAATCACACCCCAAGAATTGGGGTTTTAGCTAGACATGAAAAAGAGATAGAAATCGATACCTAAAAGTGTTTCCATCAAATGGGTACGATAAATAATGTCTTTAAACACGTCAAAGATGAAGATTCTTTGATGCCCACCTCCAATTTATTGGAGATGAAAACCTTCAAAACCTTCCCAGCCCAAGAACAATGTCTCCCAAAAACTCTAAGAACTCAAACTAAAACATTCTAAAAATCAGTAATAATTCGCTACAACTTGATTTCTGAAACGTAAAACTTGATACTAAGCTGCAGATTTAAATGGGTATTTATAGTTTTCAAAAATTTGTGCTGCGAAGGACTACTCGACGCAGTTAGTCGGGATCGCCGATGCACTCGGTGATCCGCCATTTGGTCTGATTCATTGCCTTTCAGCTTTTGCCTTCAGCATCTTCACTTTTTGAATAATTAGGCGATATGGTGTTGCTTCGCGGAACTGTTCGGCGACGCGTCGACTGCTCCCTTTCATCGCCAACTTGATCTTTTCCTTCAGAACTCAGAACACTGGAACTTTGGGTGAGGTTAAGGGTATTCGGCAACTCGCCTAATGCATTAGGCGATCCTCAGGCCTTCATTTCTTTGTTCTTTCAGTCGCGTTGTTCCTTTTTTGCTTGTCAGCGTCCATGCTTTGTCTCTCAACTCAAATACCTAAAACTTAAGGATTTACATCAATTATTGAGACAAAATATGCATTTGAGGACACTAAATCTATCAAAATAAAACTCCAAATGAGTCCAAATTGTTCTTCGATTCAATCTTCAAAACTCTTACATCCCCCCTTTGAGTTATATCACAAATCAAGTCATATTTCCTCTTAATGTGCTAATCCTTTTATGGCTTCATGGTTCTTTTGAGTTGGAAACTGCACCACTAGTATCACAATAGAGTGTGATTGGTGCTTCAATAGAAGGAACCACTCCATTCTTATTTATCATTTTTGTCCTTTTTTGTCTTTTTTTCTTCATCTTTCTCAATAAATAATTTTTTTATTAATTTAAAAATTCAATCATATTTACTATTCAAATTATGTCTAATAAGTTACAAAAAACCTCCATCTATTTATCTTCTTTAATTAAATAACACGCCTCTTCAACTTCTTTCTAACTATTATTATGGTTTCACTACTAAAAAACTGCCAAAAAGCGACAGAAAAAGGTGAGGGACTGCGTCGCTTTTTCTAGAAAAAGCGACGCAGTCAATCTCGTCGCTTTTTCTAGAAAAAGTGACGCAGTCAATCTCGTCGCTTTTTGGCTCGACACTTTTCCAAAAGTGATGGACTGCGTCGCCAAAAATCGACGAACTGCGCCTTTTTAAAAAAATATATATATAATTTATTTTAATAATGCGACGCCGTCCGTCGCTTTTTAATATTTTATATTTTTTTATTAATTTGTAAAAAGTGACGAAGTTCGTCGCTTTTCTTAATTTTTAATTTTTTTGAAATCATAAAAAGCGACGGACTAAGAGACTTTGTCCGTCGCTTTTCTTTCAATTTAATTTTAGAAAATCCAGAAAAGTGATGGACTAAAGGACCCTGTCCGTCGCTTTTCTGGTGTTTCTAAAAAATGAAAACTAGAAAAGCGACGTCCGTCACTTTTCTAGGTTTTTTAAAAGATATAACCCAGAAAAGCGACTGACAAAACCACATTGTCCGTCGCTTTTTCGGCAATTTTTTTGACAGCAGAAACTGCCCACCTGCAAATGCAATTCAACTCAATTCAATTCAGCCCAATCAAACACACAACATTATAAAGAAGCTACATAAAATAACAAACTTAAATTAACATTCAAAAATATCTAAATCACAATTTAAAGACTTATAAAGTCTTTCAAAATTCGTTTCAAAATTTCAAAAAGTTCATAAATTTCATTAAAGAGACCCAAACTAGGGAGTGCAATCTACAAAATCATCATCCTCATCACTGTCGTCGTCGGTGTCCTCGGCAGGAGAAGATGTAGTAGGTCGACGAGTGAGGTTCAGCACTTGTTCTTTGATTTGCTGAACGGTCTCACTGATGCTTTGTTGTTCAGCTAATCTTCTCCGCTTTAACTCGACTAGTGTCGATGTAAGCTATGCTATTTGAGCCGACATAGCAACAATCTGAATACCGTCAAGTGCCTCGGCTTGACGTGATGATCCAATACCTTGTAAACCTGACTGGAGTCATCTTACATCGTTTCAAGAGCCTCGGCCATAGACTCTACCCTTGTGTGTCCCCCCTACCACTTTTTCTATCCAAATTTGGGTGGACAGTTCAGGTGTTATTTGGACTGAACTATCTAGATTCTCATCGACATACTTATTAAACTCATTCTGCATATTAAGTATAAAAATTGACATCAATATATATACATGTCATAAATATATTCACTATTAATATATATTATTCATATTAAATAACTTACAAAAGTTCGTTTGGCCTTTTCCTCCACCCACACATCCGGATTTGACTCATTGTCTTTCTTCTTTACATGAGTCCTCTGGAAAACCTCCGGTTCAAGGGGAATGCGCCCCATTTATTTTTCCTATAAATAAAAACTGAAATTTATAACGATATATATGAATCAACTAATTATTTATTTAAAAGTTTAAATTAGAACTTACCATTTCTCTTGTAATTGTTCCAACGGTCTTTGCACCTCTGATGTGCAACGAGCCACCCTTAAGACTACCTCTAGCCTTTTTGGCTTGTTCGCACATTGCCTTGAACTTATATGTGTTCCAATACTGACGCAATTCATCAAAAACATGAGGCAATATCCAACTCGAACGTTGATCAGTATCCCAAACTTTCTTTAGCCAGCTAGATAGTCTTGTGGATGCCCTCCTCTCAAATGTGGTCGCAATGACCATTTTGTACCCCAGCTCCCAAGTGCACACAGTTTGAAAAAAAAATAGTGTTAATTAGATCGATAGTAAAAAAAAGTAAAGTATACTAAAACTATTAAACTTAACCAAAAAATATATACCTTAAATTCATTAAACATCATCTGGCATATATTGTTTGGAATCTCGCTCCAAGAGTGATAAGCCTGTGTAAAAAGTCTTCTAACACACTTTTTTAAAGCCCGGGCAGCATCCTTTGCAGGATTCCACCTGCAAAACACATAATAAATATGTTAGTTCATGAATAATACATTAAAGTATAAGAAATAAATAAAATGAAGTAACAAATAGATAATAAAACAAACTTACGATGATCCATCCGGCTCAATCATGACTCTACCAAGTTTGTCCTTCTGGCCAGGAGCTAGAGCAGGCATCTCATCATCTAGTGTAGCACTAGGTGCAGCTGTAGATGAAGGTGATGCACCAGTATGCACAAAATGCTGATTCAATGGAGGCGTACCAGCCATAGTATCTGACTGCTCACTACTAGAATCTTAAACCCTCATGGCAGATAACTGAGGATATGTACTTGAGGGAGATGGAGTACCATCTGATATCCTACTTGCCGATAAGGGTCGTGCTTGACGAATAGCCTGTAAAGGTAGGTCCTCATAGCGTCGTGGAGGCAATGCCTGTGAAGTAGAGGAAGCACCGACTAGTCGACGATAATTAGGATAATATGCTCGAGGATCCACCGTACCAATTGGAACAGCAAATAAATGAGTATCATGACTGATGCGCTCTAGCGCAGAAGAAATAGATCCCGTAATATCCTCAGAATCTATGGGTCTCCTAGACTTCTTATTTTTAGTCCTATTAGTCTAGCTAACTCCAAGATGCTCGTGAGACCTGTCACTGTAACCTCCTGATGACATCTGTATACAAATTTACAGGTATAATATATAAAATCATAAATTAAATAAAATTAGCAAAATAAATTAACTTACATATACTAGCTTTCATTCTACTACTATTCCTCCTCGCTTGTTTTAATTCCATCATTCTCCCATTCTTCCTCCTCAATTGTTTCATTTTCATTTTCGTCTCATTCTTCGTCATCAAATGATTCATTTTCCTCATTCTCAAATATTTCTTCCTCAACATTCATTATCTCATCATCAGATACTTCTTCAAATATGTGTTGAGGATGTTCTAGTGTGGTTTCCAATTCAACATCAACTTGTTAATGAACGATTGCAACATCATTTTGATACGCCACATCTAAGACATTGTCAATTTCAATTCTTCCCATAGGCTTAGTTTTTATAACAACCCACCAATCAGCTTTTTCTCTACGTAATGGATATGGAGCATAATACACTTGTTTAGCATATTGTGCAATAATAAAAGGATCATAACTTATGTATTTCCTGGTGTGCTTAACTTCAATTATATTGTGTTGATGGTTCACATTTGTTCCTCTATGTGATGGGTCAAACCACTCACACTAAAACGATACAATCTTTTTCTTAGGCCAACCTGAATACCTCACTTCAATAATCTCATGAATGACACCATATTATTCAATAGTTTGGCCAGTACCATCAACATCACCGTGTATGTCGACACCGTTATTATTTGTTTTATTGTTCCTAGAAACTTCTTCAGTTTGAAACTTAAACCATTGACACAATACTTATTCATTGTCAGTACTTGAGATTCAAGTCCAAGTGCTACTTCTTTCACTAATTGCAAATGTTCTACACTTGAGTATTCATCGTAAACCTACGTGATTGTTATTTAAAGTAATATAATTTAGTATAACATGAATATATTATTAAATAATTAGTGATTCAATGTAAGCTTGTGCACTTACATATACTGTTAGCCATTTGGAAAGGTCTGTATAGATTGTTTCATTACCCCATGTGTTTACGAACAAGCTGATCATTTTACATTCAGATAGTTCATTAGTTAATGAACACTTATTAGTATGTAATTTGATAACATATTTTTAACACTTACTTGAGACATGGTTGAATCTCTGGACAATTAAGCAAAATATGTGTCACAGCTGATTGCATTTCCATATTAGTGAAGCCTCGCTTTCCATGCTTTTTAGATCCTCGACTATTTTGATTAAAAATTGATATCGGTGGAAATAAAGAATCAATATCGCATTCATCATTGAAATTGGTCCTGTTTCTCCTACATAACACATCATCACCAAAGTAATAAGAAAAAAAATCACCAGTTTCTCTCCCAATATGACCTTGAACAACTGATCCTTCGATCTTTCCCCTTTGCTTAATTGTTTGCTTGGAACTGCCAATTTTTCTACATGTATATATATATATATATAT
>JAJOOF010001858.1:0-28359 GCA_029582545.1 Solanum lignicaule | reverse complement strand
CATTGAATGGAGGAATATGATGATCTTGAGGCAAACTTATAAACCTGCATACACAGAAAAATTATTAGTGTTTAAAACAAACTGATCTGTGTTGAGTTCTTCAATCGTTTGCTCCTTGTCTTGCTACCTTCGGTTGATCACTCCGATCTCTTGTTCCTCGATAGACATAAGATGAAATTATACAAATTATTTATCATATCAAAAGACTTAAAAGGAATTTTAGAAAATCATTGACAAATGTCATGTCATGCGTAGCTTAAATGAACGTCCTTGGTTCGAAACTTCGGTGTATCCGATAGCTTGTTCTGGAGAATTCAAAAATCCTTAAATCTTGGGAAATTTCTGAATCGGTCCTCCCAAAATCTCCTATAAACGGAAGGTTTTGCAGTTGACTCTAAAATCCAAAGATGTCGGAGATTACTGCATTTGACAATGAACTTTAACCACGCCAGAGATCATTCAAAGTTAGCTTTAAACTTCTAGTGATGCTTGAAGGAATTTTTGAGGTCATCCTAAAAAAAATTGTCCCAGTTAGATGTCTTGGAGTATCTCTAATTGTTGATATATGACTTGTAAAATTTTTGAGATCCTCTCAAAAATTTTGTCCCAGTTGCGATTCTCGATGTATCTCCAGTCTTGACTTGTTGTAGAATTCTTCTTTTTTGATAATTTTTAAGTCTCTCTCAAAAATTCTGTCCTAATTTCTATTGTAAAGAAAAACAGAAATCTTACGGGAGATATGACCGAACCCTTGTGGCGCCTACGTATCCCGTTGAGGTAGGAATCAGGTCAAACGTAGTTTCCTCCTCGAGGATTAAGAAAAAAAATAAGAATTTTATAAGGAACCGACCGAGGTCAACACAGGCCGCCTACGTATCTCATTCTTGAGAATTCAGGTCGAACGTAGTTTAAGTACAAAGGGGAAACATTAAAAGGGATAAAAGGGGTGATCGAGGCCAACATAGGCCGCCTACATATCTCATTATTGAGAATTCAGATCAGACGTAGTTCATTACAAATAATAAATTTCTAACTACAGAACATGAGACGATTACAAATAAATGATGCAATTACAAGGAATGAAATAAAAGAAACTCTGAATCTTCAAATATCATAACTCTTGATGGCATTTGTGTTGATTGGAAACTTGAGATGAATGTCTATGTTCAACCACGACACGTGATCTAACAAATGCATCGATGTATTTTTCAAGTGAACTATTGAGTTCTCATTTCGGATCTTCTCTCAGATGGACCCTAATTTTGACTTCTTTGACACAATCATCCTTTTCTAGATTTACAGTTTCTATCTCATTTAGATTCAACTTATTCAAATTCTCGAGTTGTTTCAAATCTTTGACAAGGTATTTGAATATCATGATCTCCTCGTCATGCTCTTCAAAATCATCTTCATCTACCTCATTTTGTTCATTCAGCTTGTGACATGACATGATATTGACAGGTTTAAAAAATTATTTTTACTGAAACTAAAAACAAAGACTGTTAGATAGAAAAATAAAGCAAGCAAAATATTATTATTTTTTGCAATAGAAGAGGCTTTCATTTAAAACAAGGAAATACGAACTTTGGCTATGACCATGAGCCATTTTGCCTTTTCCAAAACATCACGAGGGAAATTAACGTATAATTAGGTAAAATAACACAAAAGGTGGGTTCTGGGTCTCATCTGAACTACCCCCGATTTTACAAATAGCATAAGATTCATCTTTGTCTATCAAGATGAACGAGGGATCAAGAGTGGAGTGGAAGTCCAATTAAGGACTTGCTCCATTGGCTCGGCATCTCGTATGCTCGGTGTCTCGATCATTTTCTTGGGCGCATCATAACCTTCTTCAAAAAGATCCCCAATTCCTTCTCCAAAATCGTCATCATTGGCATAGTCCTCCACTAGAAAGGACTGGCATAAATAAGGCAAAGACTTTGGTGGAGCATGATTAATCCCCTTCTTGTTCTGACCTTCTCTTGCCACAGAAGCAAAAGCTTGATGGGGTGTCATGCTCGTAAAATTGAATTTCTCATTTATGCTCGGAGAAGCTATAATTTTCTCAAGGTAGTCAGGACCAGCCGGAACTATTGCCTTTACCGTGCACCACTCATCCTCTGTCTTTATCATATTGATTGTGGCGCCTCCATGATTTGGCAAATGGATACTGTTGATGTTGGGTATAGTGGTACTAACCACTTTCTGGTCGATCAAGTCCTGGATCTTGTGCTTCAAATTAATACAGTCTTCAGTATCATGCACAACACTATTGGAATGATACGCACATCTTCGATCGGCTCGGTAAAATCTTGAGCTAGTATCGACTGTCTTAGGCTTGACTGGATGAATAATACCTACCGCACTCAATTGCTCAAACAACTTCGTCCGACTTTCAATAAGAGGAGTAAACTTTCGAGTAAGTTTCTTCTCAAGACGTGGATGAGGAGGATCATATTGTCCTTGCTGAGGGAAAAGCATTTGACGATGATATGGGGCGTTTTAACGAGGAGGTGCTTGAGACTTTGGGTCAATCATGTTAATAGTGAATCCTCCACGATTCCAAAGTGAATCACCACTGGCATTGGAAGTGACAGTTTGAAGAGTGATAATTATTTGATCAATCAAGTCTTGAATTTTATGCTTCAAGTTGATGCAATCCTCAGTGGTATGTCCTGCACCTCCTGAATGGTAAGCACAATGAAGATCGGGCCTGTAAAGTCTGGAATTGACATTGACATTTTTTGGATAAATTTTCGTATCAGACCAACCACTTTTAATCTCTCAAAGAGTTGGGTTCGACTTTCAACCAAAGGAGTAAAGACTCGAGAAGGTCTCTTCAAAAACTCCTGACAAGAAAGATTATTTCGTGAAGGTGGAGATACTTGGCGATAACTTGGAGGATTTTAGTGAGCAGGTGTTGGTGTTGGGAAATTTAGGTATTGTGGAGTTTGGTAGCTAGGAGGGGCATTTGGGTAACTTGACAATGATATTTTGTAACTTGATTGAACATTTGAGTAATTTAGCAATGGAGCTTGGTAATTTGGATAATTTGGTGGTGGAGCTTGGTAGTTTGATTGGATGAGGTAAGGATTTTGTGGAGCTAAATGGTAGGTTTTGGATGGTAAAGACTTTCGAACATTGAGACCAGCATGCCTCTTTGATTTTTGGCTTGATTCAAATGAGATAGAGGAAACATCTTCCCTCTTCCTCCTCAATGGTCCCGATGATTCATCTTGCGGAGTCATTCGGATGATTTTTCCGATCTTGAGACCGTCTTCAATAGCTTCACCAATTTTGACTATCTCAATGAACTTTCCTTCTAAAATGAGCATCATCCTATTGTGGTACTCCGGATCTTGAATGCGTACGAAGGCTTCAATAATCTCTTTCTCGGTCATGGGAGGCCTAACCCTTGCGGCCTCTCTTCTCCAACGGTAGGCATACTCTCGATAGCTTTCAGTAGAATTCTGTTTTATTCTCTCCAAAGAGTATCGATCGAGAATGAATTCTACATTATAGCCAAACCTTTCAATGAAGTCTTTAGCCAAAGCGTTCCAACTTGGCCACTGCTTGATTTCTTTAGAAATAAACCATTCTAATGCTTCTCCTTTTAGACTTCGACTAAAGAGTCGCATCAACAAAGCCTCATTTTTCCCAACTCCAATGAGTTGATCACAATAAGCCCTCAAATGAGTCAAACGATTCTCAACTCCACTAAATGTATCAAACTTTGGTACTTTAAAACCTTCTGGAAGCTCCAAATGTGGATGGCGACACAAATCTTCATAATTCAACCCCACAATGTCTGGGGCGTATTGAAAGTCCTTCATTGCGTTCATAACTTCCTCTCTGATGCTTTGCTCAGCCTTTCCTTTTAGGACCTTCCACTCCTTCTCTTTCTTCTCATAATGTTCGAGTTCAAAATGTGGGGTAAAGAGAGGGTACAATTCAGGCGATATTGGAAGATGAAATGTGGTTTTTAAAGGTATGGGTTGAGTGGTAGGTGGGTTTTGGACAATTTGAGTAGGGATTTGATGGATCGGAAGAAAATTCTGGAAAACGTTGGTATTTAGATTTTGCAGAGTAGGTAACTTTTGGTATGAAGAGCTAGCATGATGTGGGTTAAGGGTGGTTAAGTCAATGATAGGAGGTTTGGGATTCGTAGCGGTGGACAAATTATTTGGAAAATGGTCGGATGTTGGATCCAAAGTAGGAAAATGGAGTGGAGGCCTTCTATTATCTGCAATAGGAGTGTTGGCAATGATACCCAGATTTGTCAAATCTCGAGTCTTATCCATTTCAGCCCTCATTTCAGCAATCTGTTGGAACAATTGTGCAATCAACTTGTTTTGTTCAGCAATGATAGGGTCATTCACAGTAATTTTGGTCAAATCAATGTTCTCAGCATTTTCAACCACTTTTTCTTTGCCCTTTGCCAAATATTAGTCGTGGAAGGAATCTTTGGGGTCTTTGGACCTTGTAAAGTATGGATGTTCAGCCATTTTCTCAACACAGATCAGTTTTGAGTACCTGATAAAGAAGAACAACTCAAAGGCAAATGTGTTAGTCTGTGTCGATGATAAATAATACAAAATATCATACACATTACTGTAAACACATACAAGTTGCTTCATTTGAAGATAAACTAGCCCACATATATAGATAAATGACTAAATAGACAGGAATTTGTCTATTTGATTTTGACCTTAGTGAATCAGAAATGTCGACTTGAGTCGAGACAAAGTCAATTGTATCTTTCGTTGTCGTACTTTTAATTTTTAATTGAGATGTAACTCTAATTTCTGTGTAAGAGTTGAAAAATATAAAATTTCTCAAAAATGGGGATCGAACCTTGATAGGTTGCCTACGTATCTCACGAGGGAGAATTCAGGTTCTACGTAGTTCGACCTTGAATCTCTTTTCGATTTGAGGTAAAGGGTTAACCTTGTTTTTCTAAAATGAGAAAGTGAGATTTGAAAAAAAAATAGAGTTTGAATTTTGTGGTGAAACTAAAGACTCGAAGAGTATTTGGACGCACTTTTGATAGTGACTTGATATTTATGCTTGGAGGTTCTAAAAACAATTCGATGAGTGAGCTATAATATCTCCAAGTAAAACAACATATTCACACAAACAGTCAATCATGTAGCACACAAACAAATATTGCGCGTTTTTAAACAGATATGTGACCCTTTTATGCCAAAGGTAGGCCTAACGATTTGAAAGATGCAAACGCCATTTGAAACATTCCATTACCCCACTAAAACCCAAATTATACAAATTTTATGAATAAGCTGAATTAGGATACACAATAGGGGAAAGGGATACAAATAATCATTCCCACGCAGGGATACAATCCTAAGTTATGCTTCCATGGAAAATCTATCTTTCTTGAACTTCCCGTCATCTCTGGATGTCCACGTATTCGGATGCAAATAATAGCTCATGAATACCTTTATTTTAAACTAAAGTAGGCTAACTTAAAAAAACTTTCAACCCCGAGAGACAATGGTTTGCCCAACGACGTATAGATCTTTCAAATTTAAACACATAAGTATGATCGTCCGTTTAGGCCGTGGGCCATTCTGGACTTAAGGTGGTCTCTCTAATGGGCCCAACACGCCTTGGGTGTTGGGTCAACTTAGTTCAAAATGTGCTAAATTTCAGGATTGAGTTAAGCTCTACACTAGTTTGACTAAGAGTTGGTTTAGACAAAATCTGGTTACCCGAGTTGGATAAACTATGGGGTAAAATATAATAAACGACGTTGGATGACCATAAGTCAACTATTCATTTATCACTTCAAAAGAATTCAAAGGTGTTTTTCTGAAGGACAGCCGTGGAAAGCCACGTAACCTCTGTTTTACCTAATGTAATCTATTTGCCGTTTAGCGGAATCGAATGCCATGAGATGCAACAATATATAGTATACAAGAATTGAAACAATTAAGCAATTTAAACAAATAGTCAAATAAGTTAATTTTAAGGTTAGAACCCATTCAATTCCCCAGCAGAGTCGCCATTCTATTTTATTTAAAAAAGGAGAAACGACTGATTTTAAGAGTCGCCCCTTAATTTTTAAAGAAAAATTACGAAAACTATTTTTTCCAAAAGATTAAAACAGAAATCTAATGAAAATATTAAAAGGAGTTCGGGGTTCATATTAGCATTTCAGAAAGGGTTTGAAATCACCCGAAATGCTCGTTAACACACGGTTATCCAATAATTAACTATTTGGCTAATACTTTTAAAAGATAAGTTTGCTTAACAACTTTAAGAAATTAACAATTTAAGAATTTAAAATAACTAAAGGGGGAAAGGGAAAATGTTATAAGGACAATATTTAAGTATATATTCTAAAGTCAAGTAAAAAGAAATATTTGTTTAATTTTAATAGTTAACACAAACGGTTATTCTTTTGGAGAATTGAATTTCAAAAACCTTAAAATTATTAGCAAATAATAACAAGTAAACAAATATAAAACATAAGTAATGAGGAGAGAGAGATTTAGGCCCAAATCTGATTTTCTATCCGCCTAGGCCAGCACTTGGGCCTAATTTTACTTTGGACTTTTGGCCCAATTTCACCTGTCCTAAAACTATCAAAAGAATACTCAAATAAAGATGGGACTTTAGCCCAATTATAACACAGTACAAGTGCTGGAATTTAGAAGGGCTTTTGGCCCATTTTTTGGGGTGTATCAGGCTGTATAAAACATGTATACAACCCTCGATTTCGCTCTGAACACTCGTATTTCAGCTTTCGAAGACCTGTTCTTCGATTGCATTGACTCGGTTAACTCGATAAAGGGAAGCATTGGGTCTTCTCGTCCTATTTCGAGATGCAAGGGGGACATGTGGAGTCCAAATGACTCAATCCGAGAGAGTTCATGCATAAACAAAATGAAAGAGAAGAATTATACTCAAATTAACACTTATATAGATACTAAACAACGAAGAATAGATAATTACTCAAAATAAAGAAAACAGAGAAAACATCATGTATTTAAGAGGAAAAAGACAACAATGATTATTATATAACAAATGTGAAATACCACTGTAATGATAGAATGAAAAAAAAAAGATACTAACTATTCCTAACACACTCAACATGATAAACAAATAAATATGCTAAGCAACTATATTAAATACTTATTAAACCAAAAAAGTATTGAAGCTAAATTTTCAAACTCATAGTCAATGAAAGAAACAAATCACAATAGCAACTTAATTAAATTCCTGTAAGTAAAGCACAAATATTTATCAAAAACTTTGGCGACAACTACTTAGACATTGATTATATGCATTAGATCTATTCAAGAAGGTGACAACAATATTATAAAGAAATAAGAAGCTTAAACCAAGATGACTGGGCACTAGGAGAGCCTCAAAATAATTTGAAAGAAACCAAGGAATAAACCTATCTTTAACTTGGAATATGTGTTTCAAGCAAAATTGATTACAGAGAATGAAAACTTGTAAATTCATTTCTTCTTTCTCAAATAAAATAAAGAGAGGAAAGATAGATAACTTAATCACCTAAGACAAACCGATAGATATAAAATTTTCACAAAATTGCATATCATGAAAACTGATGAGAATAAGCATATCATTTACAAAAGAAGAGCTGGACATTTTAACATCAAGGATGTGATCATATTAACTACTGGGTTGTGAGGAGCTATAAACAAGTATCATAGGTTAAAATCAAAGAGACACAGACATCAATACGGCTAGGCGAGAACAAAGACTAGATTCTACGAGATTAGTCTAACATGGATGAGAGGCTACTATGATAGTCAAAACGGCAAAGAACAATCAATACGCAAATAAACAGTGAAGCAACAGAATACATAGCTGGCACAATAAAAAATATAATTGAATGAACAATAGACCATTTCGAGCAAACTAAATAGATTCAGCTAACTTTCAGAACAAAATCAAACTATATCGAAACTAAGAAATGAATTTAGAATAGTGCTTCACCATATCACGTACAACAGCTCATAACAGCAACATTAATGAAATGAAAGCCCACTTTTGGCATCTTAAGACATTGAAAACAACGAAATATGGATTTGAACGTCCAAAACCAGCATATGAGACGAGGACGACGAAATAAACTCAGAACAGAGGAGTCCAACTACACTAAAATCGCTTAAAGAAGTCACGCTATAGCAAACCATCTAGAACTCAATGACAAGTATTAGCAAACCAAACAAAAGCACATCTATAGACGTCACGCTGGAATAGAAAAGACAAGGAAAACATTACAAAGGAGAAAACATTACCTTCTTCCGGGCAGCGAGCTAGCAACAATGATCCTTTACCACCGAATACGACTCGAACACAAACAACAATGGAGATGTTTAGGCAGAAATATCAAACTCAAACACCGAAACTAAGTATCTCCTCTGTTTTTCTTGAAGCGTATTTTGTATGTATTTTTATGTCTAATTGCCTAAGTTATTCTCTTTCTCCGTTCAAAATTTTCCCACCATTACAATGGAGAAGAAGAGACGTTATATAGAGGGGACTTTTTGTCGAATTTTGGTGGGAAAAAATGAAGAAATTCGAATGGGAAGTCAGGGGCACAAACGAAATTGTCCAATCAATTTCCATTCAAAAACTGCTTCAAGGATTAGAAAAAAATAGATGTTTGTACAAAAAATCTTTCGATTCCCAACAAAATCAAAAGCTTGAAAGCACGTGAGCGGCTCCGATCGATCCTTCGTCCTTGACTCTCAACGTGTCGCCCATCCACGCGAGTCAAGGATGACAAACGCGGCTGCCAGGACAAAAGTGCAGGTGCTTTACCTGCTGGAGCAGTACGAGTGTACTGGAACGTCAAAAGGAGAATAAACGACGAGAAAACCATACATAGACGCCGTGTGCTCGCCGTTTGAGACCATTGTTGTCGTGTATTATTGGAGTTGGAAGCAGTGGGTCTCTTTAGTGAATAGAAAAGTGTTGGGTCGGGTTAAGGGATAAACATGGGCCTGGGTTATGCTAAGAAAAGGGCACTGATGTGGGCTGCTGAATTTTTTGTAAAAAAGGGCCAAAATCTGGATTCTTGTCTTCTAAAAAGAGTTGAAGACACAGTAAAGAAAGTCTAGAATTGTAATTAAGAATTAGGGCTAAATGATTGCAAACTTAGCTCATTTAAGTTAAAAACTTAACCAAATTGAGATAATTAATTAATTCGGCTAGAACTTAAATGAAATAAATTAATATAATTAACTAAAGAACGTCTTAATTTTAACGAAATAAAATAATTAGCTTAATAAACTAGTGACTCAAAATATAAACTACTAATTTAGACAAAATTAATTTAATAGAGTATTTAAGTAAAACTAAAATCTTTTTTTTTTACGGTTATCGAATATTTATAAAATAAACTAATTATATAAAAACATATTTATCATCAAAAATTGTAAAAGTGGCCAAAATTACTTCATATACTAAAAAAATATTTTGAACTTTATAAAAACTAATTATTTCAAATCGTTTGGAATTTAAGAAGCTCAATGCTTAATTTATATTGTGGAGGTCCAAAATTGGGTGTCAATACACATGAGAGACGATCTCTTAGTGTGGTAATATAATGGAAGTAAACTAAAGTTTTAGGTCAAATGAATTCCTTAAACAAATGTTCGGGGTTAAAGAAATGGCTCATATAACACCCCACCAGTTCGAAAGGTTTAAATTAACTCGTACCTTTAGGATAAGATTATGAGTATCTAATATACTAAGAATAATGTGTTATGAGGCATTATAGTATCACAATGGTTGTATGTTATATTTTGAAGTCAACTAAGTTGCAAAATAAAGGTCGGCAAAAGTTATCGTAAGTTTCTCTAATAAATTTTCTGAATTTTGGATCAAATGTTTCACATATTTTTCCGATTATATAAGAACTAAAATGGGCCACGACCAAAAAAATTGAAGGTCTACGAGTCTAGTTTCTAACGAACTAAACCTTACGTCAATCCTACACCAGAGTAAAGAGTTATGCATGTTTTACCGTGGACTATCTGGGTTGAAACCATGTCGCGAACCGGGTTGGGTCAAAATATGGTATAAGTAACCTATTCGACATTTTAAGACACAAAAACATTCCATTCTAGTTCCCAAACAGGGAGAAAACTTAAGAGAGGTTCCAGTGGAGTTCTTGATTGATTAAGGAGAGATTTTAGCGACTTGTATCTCTCGCTTAAGCCTACCCCATGCCTTGAAACGTGATCTCTATGTGTGGAAATCATTTTCCTTTTCTATTAGTTATGTTTAGAGCTAATTTTGGAAGATAGAAATTTGTAGTTCTTTCTGGTTCTTCAAGATTTACTCTTGCTAAGATAATCATATTGGGACTCTTTCATGATTGTTTTTACGAAGTTCTACGGACATTTCACTACGTGAGGATCCTACGGAAAATATACTAATTTAAGCTCAATTATAAATTATTCATAGGTGTGTATAAGCTGCGTATATATAGTGTTTGTGAATCTTAGGATGTAAGGAAATATTTTTGTGAAGGAACTACAGTCATTCGGGCATTCGTTGGAAAGGTATGTTAAGGCTAAGCTCTGTCCTTTGTTGTAGAACGAATCTTGGGAAATTACAAAAATGTTAATTGAGATATTTTACTATTCTATTGCTAGATAGAATTTCTATTTAAGGCATTGGGATCGCAATTGAAGTATTTTTATGATTCTATTATATTGACATTCCACTCGTTTGGTCAAACAAGGTATCCAACATTTATATGTCATTTCATTGACTTCCTTGACTATATGTCCATATGTTTGAGTTCTTATTCTCCTTTGGTGGGTGTGATTTAAAAATATTATGAAGAGACATTGAGAATCTCCAATCAGACCTCCTTTCTGGCTAAAGTCATATTTTAAAAAAAAATTAGAAATACGTCGATTTTCAAAAATTTCAAATGTAACTTGTATGTTGAAATTATTAAAACACTTGGTTTTGGAAATACTTTCTTTTACAAATTATCAAGGAAACGGGTATAGGAACTTAGTGAAGCATATTAAATCTTTATGAGCATCCTTAAGTTTAAGTTACCTTTCTAAAGTTGAGTTAAGTATTCAGGTTTATTCTAAAAGCATAAGGGGTGCTACGAGACATTTACAGGTTATACGAAAGTGATTATGAGATTATGAGAATAAGACTATGAAAAAGCCAGAATTTTCTAAGTTCTTTCCATAGCCTACTATGTGTATTCAAACTTCATATCATGGCATGTTATATGCATTTACTTCAAGCTATAATTAAGAAAGGGGGGCCTATTAGCCTAAAAGACTATGTTTATTGTACAGATGGTCACAAGTTGGCAAATAAGATACTAGTTAGCTATCGGAAAAAACCACCATTGCTAGCATTTGATTGGATATGTGATTCATTTGCATCCATATATGTATTCACGACATACGAACATGAGCATACCATGCATATTTGATGACTAGGAGGTCAGATATCGTCCATGGAGGTTATTTGAATTTCAGTTTCATGTGGTATCTCTGTTACACTTTTTACAGTAACTATTGATGATTTTACTTTCTGTCTTACATACCAGTATATTTTTATTAATATTGAAGTCCCATTTCCAAGGGACGCTTCTTTTTTTGTTTGTTTCATGCGAGCAGGTCCAAGAAAGAATTTTAATGTTCAGTTGTGAGTTGGTAAGCTCTATCTTTTCCTGGCCTATCGAAGGATGTTTACTTTTACTGTGCAGTTTGAGTTTAGTCAGGGCCTTGTCTACAAAGATTTTGATGTGTCACTTAAGTTATATAGGAATTCCTGAGCCCAACTTTTTCCTTACTCAAAATTGAATACCCGCTTAGAATACCAAAACAAATGATATTTGTTGAGAAGTGCAAAATCATATTCATACATTTCTCACTTTGTATCGTGATTAATTGGATCATTTCTCTATGGATTCCTATTCCAAACTCTTCTAGATGTGTTTCTGAGTATTCCTTGATCATTTCGTCCAAGAAGAGGAGTTCCTCTAATTCTCTGAATTTTTCTAGAAGACTCTTTTCTTGAATATTTTTCCAATTTCCCGGCTAATGCGTGTTGATTATACTTATTTAAGTATGACATACTTGTATATTCTATTTCTTCTTTTTATGGCATTATCCGGCTTTTCAAGACCCGGTCAAGGAATTTTCCCATTCCTTGAATGGATTTCTTTGAGCACAAAATAGAGTGTTTAGTTGTATATTTGTTAGTGTCGAAAAGGAGCACCAAGTGGTTGGAAATCTATGGTAATTAATGCAATAGAGGAAGGCATTGAAATTGTTTAGGCTAAATAACGGAGAGAAGGAGTGGAGTTTCGAGAATGATAATCATATATTTTCTCATTTTTTATGTAGTAAGAAGACAATAATACACACCCACTACACACCACACACTCAGATGACTAGCGTGGTCCTTCCACCATCGAAGAGCCACGTATCCAGGGTTGACCACATCATCAATATTTTATCAAGGTGTGGCCACAGTTTCACTTGGGTCATTGGTTAGTATGCCCAAGCTTGACTATAGTTGTGGATATTTTGAGTCCCTCAGTTTTCCCCTTCCTCGATCCCTATCCCATAGGTACAACGTTTGAATCAATAGAGAACGTTTTCTTCGATATGAATCGATATTATTCCATTCCAAATCCTTTCCGATACCATCCAAGGAAATTATCTAATTTGAATTCCAAATTGACGGGTTAGTGTAAGCTCATCCATACGGTTATGCACTCTTTGAATAGAAATCCATTTTCTGAAAGATCATGGCTTTCGTACTTTGGTGGGTCTCTAATATCCTTTCGATGACCTATGTTAAAGGTATATGTGCTTATGTCACTCTTAGAGGCCATTATGGACACAATATTTTGAGTTTCTTTTTGCAGCTTTCAGTCTCCAGCCCATAGGTTTGGCATATATATATATATATATATATATATATATGCATGGTTTGCTTGGGTACCACGTTTGGTATGTGTTTAATTTTTCTCTTGAATGTTGGTTCCATGAGTGAATGGAGTTTACTTCTTCGTAATATGATTGTTATATGTTGGTCCATGAATGGCGGGGAATTGTGTGTATATGTTATGATGGTTCTTGTAGATCGAAATTGCATGTTAAACACTAGAGATGATGCCTTAGGGATACTTGGTGGTCCGAGTTACTTGATGGATGTGATAAATGTAACATCTCGTTAATTGAAAGAACTAGAAAGAGTTAGAATTGGAAGTAGTCATTTTAGGAAAGGATGAAAATCTGGAAAATTTGTTAAGTTATGTTAAGTTTGGGTTTTTGGTCAACTTCAAGCGACCATAACTCCTAGTTCGGGAGGTGTGCTTCCAGATATCGTAGGAAATATCTCATAATAATCTTTCCAACGCCACCGAGTTTGTGCGATTCCGAATTCGTATGAGTGAGATATGCCCATTTGCAGTTAGGCAATTCAAATAAGGAAAGTCTAATTCGGATTTTTGAAGGGTAGTTTAGTCTTTTCCTTACCCAATTAATTAAATCCGTTTTTAGTAAATTATTTGGGGTCTAAACTGATTTATTTCAGTTTACACAATTAAGAAATACGCTAGGTCTTTGAGAGAAGAGAAAAGAGGAGAAAAGAGAAGAGAAGCTCAAGATTCGTCAAGTTCTTGCGATTTTGGTGGTGGAATTCGCCAAGGATTCAATCTTACAAGGTATGTGAGACTCTCATGGCATTGGGTTCATTCACCCACGCGTCAATCATTTTTGTTTCAGCGAAATTCGTTTCTAGAAAGTTGAAAGTATGATGTTCTTGAATTATGTTCTTGAAGTTTTCTTTATTTCTTGAGATTTGATGGGATTGTGGAGTTCATGATGGAATCGTGTCGATTTAAGAGATATTTTGAGTTAGATTCTTGTGTATATATATGGGGTATTTGAATCTATAGAGGGATTGAGAAAAAGAATCGGATTTAGGCGAATTGGGGTGAGAAATCGAAGAAGAAAAAGTCGAGCAGGTTTTGTCACGCAAGTTCGCGTCGCGGACTTGCTCCCCCAGTGTACAAAAATCACCTCCGCGTCACGGTTAGGACACGGACTCCTCTGTTTCAAAATTTAATTTTGCGATAAAAAATTTAAATACATCTCCGCTTCGTGGACTTGGTTCCAGACAGTGATTTCTTGATCTTTTCTCATGTTTAGCTATCTAAAAACAATCCTAAACATCATGAGATATTTCCTATCACAAATCACAATCCTTGAATCCATAATTCAATTCAATGAAAGTTAAGAATCAAGTCAAGAGAAGTTCATAGAGTCTTCCAAAAGTCTTTTACAAATGTTTTAACTTTGTTTTAAGACTTGAGTTTTGATTTGAATAAAGAGTAAAGTTTGAAGTTCATTTCTTCAAAAGAGTATATCGGGACTATGTATTCCCAAAGAGTAAAATGTTTTCACATTTAAAGAAGAAAGGAAACCTTGATTTCCGAAAGAGTCTTTGAGCTAGTTTTCAGTTAAAGAGTAAATGTTTTCACATTTAAAGAAGAAAGGAAAACTTGATTTCCAAAAGCGCCTTTGAGCTAGTTTTCAATAAAGAGTAAAAGTAAAGTTCCTTCTTCAAAGATTATACTAGAACTAAATATTCCCAAGAGTTAAAATGTTTTCACATTTGAGAAAGAAAGGAAACTGAGATTTTCAAGAGAGCCTTTAGGCTAAGTTTTTGAGTAATTATCTCAAACCAAAGAAAGAGTTTTGCTTTTACAAACATATGAGCTAAGTATATTTGGGAGTAGTATTGAGCATTGATATGGGGACGAGTTTGAGTTCAGATAAATCACGTCTCCATAAACCATGTAGCCATCATGGGTATTAAAAGATCATACTTTTTAGATGACTCCTTAAGTGCTTTTTAGCATAGACTAGTGGATACACTTAGTTAAGGTGTTCTATATGACGGCAAAGTATAGGACAGTTCTGGCAGCATGGGCAAGACGATGTATCACCACTTAGGCTCATAGTGGTGGTTGTCGGTTAGAGAAACTCCCACAGAAACTACATTACTTTATTATATGTGTAAAGTTGAGTTTGTTATTGCATTTTCTTTACCGAATTAATTTGTTTTCTACTGTTTTAAAGGCTTTCTATAAATTGCATGTGTTTTATTGCTTTATATAAAGTTTAAGTTATTCAGGAGTTGAGTAAAGCTAAGGTAAGTGTTTCTTTCAGATTCTTTTCAAGCTTAAGTTATGTTTAGCATTCCAACTCGCATACTCGTACATTCAATGCACTGATGCCAGTTGGCCTGCATCTTATTATGATGCAGACGTAGGTAACCAGGATCAACATCCAGCACCTTGTTGATCCAGTTGAGCACTCAGAGTCAGTTGGTGAGCCTCCTAGCTTTCTGGAGGATCTTTTTTATTGCTTTCAGTATTTTAGTTCATTAGGATGTCGTGGGTCTTATCCCGACATCCATCTCAGTTGTTTAGAGGCTTCATAGACAGAGTTAGTGATGTTAGTTCATGAGTCTTTACTTTCCCTATTCAGTTAAGTTGAGACTTGAGTTGCCACTTTGGCAGTGAATGTTATTCATTACATTCTAAATTATTTATTGAGCATTTTAGTTTTTCTTTTAAAGTATATTTATCTTGAGTAAATTCTTCCACTGAGTAAGTAAGCCAGGCCAAGGGTTCGCTTGGGCCATCAATGGTTCTCGAGTGCCAGTCTCGCCCAAGGTGTAGGTTCAGGATGTGACAAACTTGGTATCAGAGCACAGGGTTCAAGAGTCCTAGGGAGTCTATGAAGACGTGTCTGTAGAGTCCTAGTTATCGGTGTGAACCGCGCCACATCTATAAATAAGAGGCTGCAACATTTAGGAAATTCCTTCACTTCTTTCATACTCATTTTGTGCGTTAGAGTTTTATCTCTAAAAAGTTTCTTTCAAACTCGTGCTTACGTGTAACTGATTGTTAGTTGGACTGTTTTAAGATGCTTTCATGAGGCGTTTCTTTCTTCGTGAGCTAAGAGAAGTAAAGAGATGGTTGCTGACATGTGAAGCATGATGAGTTTATTCGTTATTGGGTTGACTCGTCTGTCAAGTAAGGAAAGTAAGGCAACCATGCTAATAGGTTACATGGGCATAGCAAGGTTGATGATCCATGTGCAACAAGTTGAGGAGGACCAACTGAAGGATAGATAAGAATAATAGGGCTAAGACATCAAGGAATGAATCCGGGCAGCAAAAGAGTGATGTGAACCGGTCTTCTTTCCAACATAAGCAAAAAGGACCTGCTCCATCATCTGCTAGTGCACCTGCACCAAGGAATAAATGTGAGTACAATAGTCAAAATTCTCAGAACTTCAGAGCTAGACCTGCGCATTCGCAAGGTAGTAAGGCACAAGGGGGTACTAAGACTCCTGCATGTGCTAAGTGTGGTAGGAGCCACTCAGGGGTGTGTCGTGATGGCTCAACTAGTTGCTTCAAGTGTGGCCAGAACGGTCATTTTATGAGAGAGTGTCCTAAGAACAGGCAAAGTAATGGTAATGAGGGCAATAGATCCCAGTCTTCTTCAGTTGCTCCACCAGACAGAGCTGCATATAGATGAACTACTTCAGGGGCAGGCGGAAGAGGAAACCGTCTTTATGCTATCACTAGTCGCCAAGAGTAAGAGGATTCGCCAGATGTTGTCACTGGTATATATATGATCCAAGTCTTCAATTTTGATGTTCTTCCTGAGAAATTTCTTGAGCCCTTCAGTGTTTCTACACCTGTTGGTGAGTCTATTACAACAGAGAGAGTCTATCGTGATTGTCCCATTTTCGTCTATCATAAGAACACCATGGATGATTTAGTTGAGTTAGACATGGTAGATTTTGATGTCATTCTTAGTATGGACTGGCTTCATGCCTGTTATGCATCAATAGATTGTAAAACTCGAGTTGTAAAGTTTCAGTTTCCAAATGAGTCAGTCTTAAAGTGGGAAGAACAGTTCAGCAGTGCCTAAGGGTCGTTTCATTTCGTACCTTAAGGCGAGAAAGTTCGTTTCTAAGGGTTGTGTCTATCACTTAGTCCGAGTTAATGACTCTAGTTTGGATATACCTCCTATTAAGTCAGTTTCAGTAGTAAAAGAGCTTCCAGAAGTCTTTCATGATGATCTTCTCGGAGTCCCTCCTGAGAGAAAAATAGACTTCGGTATAGATATTCTTCCAGATACTCGTCCTATTTCTATTCCAACATACAGAATGGCATCAGCAGAGTTAAAAGAGTTGAAAGAGCAGTTAAAAGATCTCTTTGATAAGGGTTTTATTCGAGCAAGTGTCTCACCTTTGGGTGCTTCGGTCTTATTTGTGAGAAAGAAAAATGGTTCCCTTAGGATGTGTATAGATAACCGCTAGTTGAACAATGTTATCATCCAGAATAAGTATCCTCTTTCGAGAATTGATGATCTTTTCGATCAGTTTCAAGGTGCTACTTGTTTCTCCAAGATAGACCTCAGATCAAGCTACCATCAGTTGAGGATAAGGGAATGTGATATTTCAAATACAACATTCAAGACTCGTTATGGTCATTATGAGTTCTTAGTTATGTCCTTTGGTTTGACCAATGCGCCTGCAACATTCATGAACCTTATGAATAGAGCATTCAAACCTTATTTAGATATGTTTGTTATCGTCTTCATTAATGACATACTAATCTATTCGAGGAATGAAGAAGATCATGCTAGTCATCTCAAAATAGTTCTCCAAACTCTAAAGGATAGAGAGTTGTATGCCAAGTTCTCTAAGTGTGAATTTTGGCTTGAATCTGTGGCATTCTTAGGCCACATTGTGTCTAGAGAGGGAATTAAAGTTGATACTCAGAAAATAGAGGCAATGAAGAATTGGCCTAGACTCACATCTCCAACTTATATTAGGAGTTTCTTGGGTTTGGCTGGATATTATAGAAGGTTCGTAGAGGGGTTCTCTTCTATTTCATTTCCTTTGACCAAGTTAACTCAGAAGACAGTGAAATTTCAATGGTCTGAAGCTTGTGAGAAAAGCTTGTAGGAATTGAAAAAGAGGTTGACTACTGCCCCAGTATTGACCTTACCAGAAGGTACTCCATTATGATGCATCTAGAGTTGGTTTGGGTTGCGTTTTAATGCAAAATGGCAAAGTTATAGCTTATGCCTCCAGACAGTTGAAAGTTCATGAGAAGAACTACCTAACCCATGACTTTGGCTGCCGTAGTATTTGCTTTGAAGATATGGCGTCATTATTTGTATGGTGTTCATGTTGATGTATTTACTGATCACAAGAGTCTTCAATATGTGTTCACTCAAAAAAAGCTTAATCTCAGACAAAGGAGGTGATTAGAATTACTCAAGGATTATGACATGAGTATTCTTTATCACCCATGTAAGGCTAATGTTGTTGTTGATGCTTTAAGCAGGTTGTACATGGGTAGTACCGCCCATGTTGAGGAAGAAAAGAGAGAGTTAGCGAAAGATGTGCATAGGCTTACGCGCCTGGGAGTCCAACTAATGGATTCCACAGAGGGAGGAGTAGCGGTGATGAATGGGGCTGAATCATCGTTAGTGTCAGAAGTAAAAGAGAAGCAAGACCAAGATCATATTTTTCTTGAATTGAAGGCAAATGTTCATAAGCAAAACGTAATGGCTTTTGAATAAGGGAGAGATGGTGTGTTGAGGTATCAAGGCAGATTGTGTATACCAATGGTGGATGAACTCCAAGAGAGGATCATGGAGAAAGCTCATAGCTCCGGATTTTCCATTCATCTGGGTTCCATAAAGATGTATCGTGACTTAAGAGAAATTTATTGGTGGAGTAGTATGAAGAAGAGCATTGCAGAATTTGTTACTAAGTGCCCGAATTGCCAACATGTTAAAGTAGAGCACCAAAGTCTCAGTGGTATGGCTCAGAATATAGAACTTCCGGAATGGAAGTGGGAGATGATTAATATGGATTACATCACAGGTTTGTCGAGGTCTCGCATGCATCATGATTCTATTTGGGTGATTGTCGATAGAATGACAAAGTTAGCCCACTTTTTGCCGGTAAAGACTACCCATTCAGCAGAAGATTGTGCTAAGTTGTATCTTCAAGAGGTGGTAAGACTTCATGGGGTTCAGACCTCCATTATTTCAGACAGAGGTGCGCAATTTACTGCACGGTTTTGGAAGTCATTCCAAAAAGGCTTGGGTTGAAAGGTGAACTTAAGTACTGCCTTTCATCCTCAGACAGATGGGAAAGTAGAGCGCACTAACCAGACCTTAGAGGATATGTTGAGGGCTTGTGTGATTGACTTCAAAGGTTATTGGGATGATCACCTACCTCTCATCAGATTTGCTTACAACAATAGTTACCACTCTAGCATCCAAATGGCTCCTTATGAAACTCTTTATGGGAGAAGGTGTAGATCTCATATTGAATGGTTCGAAGTTGGTGAAGCTCAGGTTGATAGGACCAGATTTAGTTCATCAAGCTATGGAGAAGGTGAAGGCCATTCAAGAGAGGTTGAAGACAGCGCAGAGTCGTCAGAAATCCTACACTGATGTTAGGAGAAGGGAGTTAGAGTTTGAAGTAGATGATTGGATATATTTAAAAGTTTCACCCATGAATGGTGTTATGAGATTTGGTAAGAAGGGGAAGCTTAGTCCCCGGTACATTAGCCCTTACAGAATATCGAAAAGGGTAGGTAATGTAGCTTATGAGTTGGAGCTACCACAAGAGTTAGCAGCGGTTCATCCGGTATTTCATATTTCCATAATGAAAAAGTGCATGAGAGATCCTTCACTTATCATACTAACTGAAGATATTGGGATCAAAGATAACTTATTTTATGAGGAGATTCCTATTCAGATTCTAGATCGCCAAGTTTGTAAGTTGAGGACAAAAGAAGTTGCATTAGTCAAGGTTCTTTGGAGGAATCAATTTGTTGATGAAGCTACTTGGGAAACTGAGAAAGATATGAAGAAGAGATATCCGCATCTCTTTGAAACCGGAGAAGTTCCATACCAAGGTACTAATTCTCTTCTTAGTACTCTATAATTTATAAGTTGGCATGTTGTATTTGTCACGCCCCAAACTCGAGGGGAGCAACTGGCTCCTAATGCCAAAACTCAGGCCTGAGCCGACCCTGCTGAACCATTTCCTACTAGCGCATGGCAGCCACACGCAATCAAGAAATCAAACAAGTATATCTCGGCTTAAAACTAAGCCATCGGCCGGCAAGGCCCCTGTCAACTGATCTATAAAAGAAACAGCTACTCCCAGGAGATCATATAAATAAATAGCCAACTAGCACAGAAGTCCTGATTGGGCCATCGAGGCCACCATGATATCTATACCAAAACTAAAAGCAGGTATATATCAATACAATACATCAAACAGCTCACAACCTTCCGCAAACCAACAACATAGGCCAGCATGGCCATAACGTAGCTATAAACCCCACACTCGAGTCTGCAAGCCTCTAAGAGTAGTAAAGATTGGTGGGACAAGGCCCCAGCCTACCCATAAAGATATATATAACAAAAGTTAACAAACCTCCCAACACTGGCAGCTCCGGAGGAAAGGAGCTAGCCAACCGGATAAAAGTCAATCCTGCTGCTGAGGAGGTCTACTCAGTCGTCTGTCAGGACCTGCATGCATGAATGCAGCTCCCCCAAGGCCATGGGGAGTCAGTACAAAATAATGTACAGAGTATGAAAAGCAAAAGACTATGATGAGGTATCCTGATATACTGGAATAATCCAATAAATAAATCAAGGATAAGATAAGTGTACTGACCTGCTCCTAAATCTAAACTTATCAAAAATAATAAAACAAACAACCTAACCAAGCCCCCATAAGCTCGGCAGGTACAAACAGCACACAAGACCACCTACTCAGGCCACCATAAGCCCGGAAGGTGCCAATCAGCCTATATACCCCTATCAATAGTCCCCTATCCTCGTAGGCAGTCACATAGCCCTCTTAGGCATTAATATAGCCCCGTAAGTAGCACATAGCTCTCTTAGGCATCAACGTAGCTTATAGACAACTCATAGCCCTCTTAGACAACAACATGGCCCTGTATGAAGCACATAGCCTTCTTAGGTGTCAATATAGCCCTGTAGGCAACTCATAGCCCTTCTAGGCACAATATAGCCCCGTAGGCAACTCATAGCCCTGTTAGGCATCCATATAGCCCTGTAGGCAGAACATAGCCCTTCTAGGCATAGATCACATTCCTGCAGCTAACCGCAATAGCCCCAACGGCAATAATAACAATCCAACCGCTAAAAGCGAGCAATTTAGTTATAAGCAACCTATACAAATATCCTCTAAGTCGTGTCCAACATAGGGATGCTACTAACTGAATAAGAATCCCGACAAGGGAGGATTATATCAACTCGAGCAGCCAACAATCAACAATCACGGCTACAAGTATATCAATGATAACAACCCAAATACATTTCTTCTAAGCTTTAAGGAAACATGCCGTAAGTAGGGAATAGCCTTAACATACCTTTTTCGCTAAATTCACGTGGCCTAACGATTTTTACTCAATACTCCCTCGATACTACAACAAGGTAGGACCATAATCAACACACAAAAATAAAAGATACCATGAAAATACGATAAAATATATGTATTTCCGTCGCAAATTGCTATTTGCTGCTTATAAAAGCTAGAGTTGATGAAAGAAGGGTCTTACCTCGATCTTAAGGTCGTAATACGTTTCAAAACCTTCAAATATATCCAAACTCTTGTTGTCCCAACACTAAAGTGTGATATGCTATGCAATCGATTAAACAAATTATACCACGATGATGAGCCCAACGCGTAGAACAACTTTCGTCAAGGACTTAAGTCGAGAAAATCTATATTTCACTTGATCCTAGAAATGGGTTTCTCTAATTTCTCAGTTTTTTTAGCTTAAAAATGGAGAAAAAGGTCAAAGGAGAAGATATATGTAACATTCCACCGACTTAGGGCCCCACCTCACGTGCCTGCTTGCGCAGTCCCACGAAAATACGAATATCTCTCTATTCTGAAGTTGTATGAACAAACGGTTTGATGCGTTGGAAACTAGACTCGTAGACCTTCGATTTCATAGCTCGCGGGGACCATAACTCTTAATAGATTGGGAGAAAACGTCCGACACATTTGACTCAAATTTCAGACAAATCTTTAAAAAGGAATTTACGGTAACTTTCGCCAACTTTTATTTTGTCACTTACCTAACTTCAAAACTTGAGATACCACACTTGAACACTTAAAATATCACATAACACATCATTTTTAATTTATTACTCACCCTCCTTGTCTTTCCACGAAGATACGAGTTAATTTAGACGTTTTGAAAAGTCGGGGTGTTACAGTATTGGCATTTCTTGTTGGGTGTTTGAGTTGAATGTTAGGTGTTACACACTTAGCCTAGTAAGAGTAATCTCATCCGAGGATTAATGTTCCCAAGGAGGAGATATTGTAACATTTCGTTAATTGAAAGAACTAGAAAGAGTTAGAATTGGAAGTAGTCCTTTTAGGAAAGGATGAAAATCTGGAAAATTTGTTAAGTTATGTTAAGTTTGGGTTTTTGGTCAACTTCAAGTGACTATAACTCCTAGTTCGGGATGAGTTAGGTATGCTTCCAGATATCGTAGGAAGTATCTCAGAATAATCTTTCTAACGCCACCAAGTTTGCGCGATTCCGAATTCGTGTGAGTGAGATATGCCCATTTAAAGTTGGGTTGTTTAAATAAGGAAAGTCTAATCCGGATTTTTGAAGGGTAGTTTAGTCTTTTACTTACCCAATAAATAAAATCCATTTTCAGTAAATTATTTGGGGTCTAAACTGAGTTAGTTCAGTTTACACAATTAAGAAATACGCTTGGGCTTTGAGAGAAGAGAAAAGAGGAGAAAGGAGAAGAGAAGCTCAAGATTCGTCAAGTTCTTGCGATTTTGGTGGTAGAATTAGCCAAGAATTCAATCCTACAAGGTATGTGAGACTCTCATAGCGTTGAGTTCATTCACCCATGTGCCAATCATGTTTGTTTCAGTGAAATTCGTTTCTAGAAAGTTGAAAGTATGATGTTATTAAATTATGTTCTTGAAGTTTGCTTTAGTTCTTGAGATTTGATGGGATTGTAGAGTTCTTGATGGAATCGTGTCGATTTAAGAGTTGTTTTGAGTTAGATTCTTGTGTATATATACTCGGCATTTGAATCTATAGAGGAATTGAGAAAAAGAATCGGATTTAGGCGAATTGGGGTGAGAAAATGAAGAAGGAAAAAGTCGAGCAGGTTTTGGTACGCAAGTCCGCTTCGCAGACTTGCTTCCCCAGTGTACAAAAATCACCTCCCCCAGTGTAAAGTTTGAAGTTCATTTCTTCAAGAGAGTATATCGGGACTATGTATTTCCAAAGAGTAAAATGTTTTCACATTTAAAGAAGAAAGGAAACCTTGATTTCCAAAAGCGCCTTTAAGCTAGTTTTCAATAAAGAGTAAGAGTAAAGTTCATTCTTCAAAAATTATACGGGAACTAAGTATTCCCAAGAGTTAAAATGTTTCACATTTGAGCAAGAAATGAAACTGAGATTTCCAAGAGAGCTTTTAAGCTAAGTTTTTGAGTAATTATCTCAAACCAAAGAAAGAGTTTTGTTTTTACAAACATATGAACTAAGTATATTTTGAGAGTAGTATGGAGCACCGATATGGGGACGAGTTTGAGTTCAGATAACTCACGTCTCCATAAACCATGTAGCCATCGTGGGTAGTAAAGGATCATACTTTTTAGATGACTTATTAAGTGCTTTTTAGCATAGACTAGTGGATCCACTTAGTTAAGGCGTTCTATATGACGACAAAGTATAGGACAGTTCTCGCAGCATGAGTTAGACGTTGTATCACCACTTAGGCTCATAGTGATGGTTGTCGGTTAGAAAAACTCCCACAAAAAACTATATTACTTTATTATATGAGTAAAGTTGAGTTTGTTATTGCATTTTATTTAACGAACTAAGTTGTTTTCTACTGTTTTAAAGGCTTGATATATATTTCATGTGTTTTATTGCTTTATATTGAGTTAAGTTATTCAGGAGTTGAGTAAAGCCAAGGTAAGTCCTTCTTTCAGATTCCTTTCAAGCTAAGTTATGTTTAGCATTTCAATTCGCATACTCGTACATTCAATGTACTGATGCCAGTTGGCCTGCATCTTATTATGATGCAAACGCAGGTAATCAGGATCAGCATCCAGAACCTCGTTGATCCAGTTGAGCACTCTGAGTTAGTTAGTGCGCCTCCTAGCTTTCTGGAGGATCCTTTTTATTGCTTTCAATATTTTAGTTCATTAGGATGTCGTGGGTCTTGCCCCGACGTCCATCTCAGTTGTTTAGAGGCTTCATAGAGAAAATTAGTGATGTTAGTTCATGAGTCTTTACTTTCCCTTTTCAGTTAAGTTGAGACTTGAGTTGCCACTTTGGTAGTGAATGTTATTTATTAAATTCTAAGTTATTTATTAAGCATTTTAGTTTTTCTGTTAAAGTATATTTATCTTGAGTAAAGTCTTCCGCTGAGTAAGTAAGCCAGGCTAAGGGTTCGCTTGGGCCAGCAATGGTTCTCGAGTGTCAGTCCCGCCCAGGGTGTAGGCTCGGGGCGTGACAATAAATTAGGTATGGGTGATTATTATGATTTTGGATAGGTCTTGGTGGTTGATTAGGTCAGGTTGATGATCGGCGGTGTGGTGTATAATTTATTTGGTGGGACTGTTTACGGTTTTTAAAGGGATTTGGAACATATCTTATAAGGGGGGATTGAGTCAAGGTAATTTAGTAGGAGTCTTGCATGAGGTTTACTAACTTGGTCAAGGGCCAGGGGGTTGACATGGTACTTTAGGGAGAGTAGCAGGATAGTTAACGAGGTTAGTGGAAGGACTATGGGTTGGTAAAATGAGTGATTTGTAAAATCTCTATATGATAGAGGGTTAGGTTATGATATGATTAGAGGGTGAAATGACCTAGATGGTAGAGTTGGCAATGGAAGGAGGTGGGGTGGTTTGAATTCTTTTCGATACCACCCAAGGAAAATCTCTAATTTAAATCCCAAATTGACGGGCTAGTGTGAGCTTATCCATGCAGTTATGCACTCTTTGTATAAGAATCTATTTTCTGAAAGATCCTGGCTTTCATACTTTGGTGGGTCTCTGAGATCCTTTCGATGACCTATGTTAAAAGGATATGTGTTTATGTCACTCTTAGAGGCCATTATGGACACAATATTTTGAGTTTCTTTTTGCAGCTTTTAGTCTCCAACCCATAGGTTTGGCATATATACATATATGCATGGTTTGCTTGGGTACCACGTTTGGTATGTGTTTAATTTTTCTCTTGAATGTAGGTTCCATGAGTGAATGGAGTTTACTTCTTCGTAATATGATTGTTATATGTTGGTCCATGAGTGGCGGGGTATTGTGTATATATGTTATGATGGTTCTTGTAGATCGAAGTTGCATGTTAAACCTTAGAGATGATGATTCATGGATACTTGGTGGTCCGAGTTACTTGATGGATGTGATAAATTAGGTATGGGTGATTGTTATGATTTTGGGCAGGTCTTGGTGGTTGATTAGGTAAGGTTGATGATCGGCGGTCTGGTGCATAATTTGATTGGTGGGACTATTTACGGTTATTAAGTGGATTTGGAACATATCTTATAATGGGGGATTTGAGTCAAGGTAATTTAGTAGGAGTCTTGTAAGAGGTTTACTAACTTGGTCAAGGGCCATGGGGTTGACATGGTACTTTAGGGAGAGTAGCAGGATAGTTAACGAGGTTAGTGGAAGGACTGTGGGTTGGTAAAATGAGTGATTTGTAAAATCTCTATATGATAGAGGGTTAGGTTATGATCTGATTCGAGGGTGAAATGGCCTAGATGGTAGAGTTGGCAGTGGAAGGAGGTGGGGTGATTTTAGATAGGGTGTATGAGTCCCAAGGTAGTGTTATGTCATACCCCGAGCCTACACCCTGGACGGGACTGGCACTTGAGAACCATTGTTGGCCCCAAGCGAACCCTTGTCCTGGTTTACTTACTCAGTGGAAGACTTACTCGTGATATAAATACTTTAAAAAAAGTAAACGGAACTACTCAATAATAAACTTAGAATGTATTAATAACATTCACTGGCCAAAATGGCAACTTAAGTCTCAACCATCAAAACAGGAAATAGAAAGACTCAAGAACTAATATCTCTAACTGTCTGAAGCCTCTAAACAATTGAGATGGACGTTGGGACAAGACCTACGACATCCTAATGAACTAAACATATTGAGAGCGATAAAAGGGGATCCTCCGGAAGCAAGGAGGCTCACCAACAAACTCTGAAGCTCAGCTAGAATCAACGATGTGCTGGATGCTCATCCTGGTTACCTGTGTCTGCATCATAAAAAAATGCATGCCAAATGGCATCAGTACATTGAATGTATGAGCAAGTGAGAGAAAATCTAAATAAGAATTAAGCTTGAAATGAACTGAAGAAAAAACCTGGTCTAAACTCAACTCAACTCAACTGAACTCATTTCAATATAAAACAGTATAAACAAGTGCAATATAAAGAAAAGCTTTTTAAAACATGCATAACAACTCTGTGTATTTAGAAATACAATAGCAACTTTGTGTGTATGCAAAGATACAATGTAAACTCTGAAATGTATATAAAAATACAAAATACTGTTATGGGAGTTTCTCTAACCGACAACCATCATGTAAGAGCTATTGTGATGATACAGTGTTTTACCTCATGCTTCCAGGGCCGTCTTATACCTTGTCGAGGGTATAGAACCTGACAACTAAGTGAATCCACTAGTCTATGCTAAAAAGCACTATGGAATCATCTAAAAAGTATGACCCTTTTCTACCCATGGTGGCTACATGGTTTATGGGGGCTGGGAGTTGTCTGAACTCTCCCCCATATCGGTGCTCAATACTACTCCCAAAATATAATACTAGCTCTTATGTTTAAAAACATAACTTCTTTCAGTGGTTTGAGATAATTACTCAAAACTTAGCTCAAAGGCTCCTTTTGGAAATCAAAGTTTCCTCTCTTGCTTAATTGTGAAAGCATTTACTCTTTACTGAAAACTAACTCAAAGGCTCTTTTGAAATATCAGTTTCCTTTCTTATTTAAATGTGAAAACATTTTAAATCTTTGGGAATACACAGTCCCTATATACTCTTTGAAAAAATGAACTTCAATCTTTAGTCTTTACTCAACTCAAAACTCAAGGCTTAAAACAAAGTTAAAACGTTTGAAAAAGACTTTTGGAAAACTCTATGAACTTTTCTTGACTTGAATCTTAACTTTCCTTGAATTTAATTATGGATTCAAGACTCATGATCTCATGTTATTGATGATTTCATGTTGTTTAGACGTACCTTAGAGTATAGTAATCAACTAGGAAACATAGGTACGTTTTAAGGGAACTAGAACGGAAAGAAGTGGGAAGAAATAGATGACCTGGAGTCCCTGGCGCTCTGAGTGGCGCGGGGAGCCAAACCAAAACTTTAGAGTCTGGATTGGGGAGCTCTGGTTGGTGCGGCGCCCCAGAGGCCAAACATCAGAGAACTTTGTGGGGCGCTCAGAGTGGTGCGGCGCCCCACCTTTTTTCTCAGATTTTTTACGAATTCTCTTGGTCGTTTTTCAACTCTAAACCATCTAAACTCAATTGGGTCTTTCCCCAAACACTTAGATTCAACTACATAACCAAAATATGCAAGAATCTACTCAAAATGACATCTAATTTCATGAATCTATCTCAAGAACTTCTCCAAACTTCAACAATCAAGATTCAAACGAAACTTTCAACAATATTCATCAAGAACTCATAAACTTTTCTTTCAAGAACATAATTACGCTGAATCAAATCATGATTGGCGCATGGGTGAACTAACCCAATGCTTGTGATCTCACATACCTCTTAGGGATCACCCCTTGACGAAATCCACAAGCAATTCTTCAAGAACTTGGCGATTCCTTGCTCCTTCTCCTCTTTTCTCCTCTTCTTTTCTCTTCTCTCAAAACCTTAACTTGGTTTGATAAAGCGTAAACTGAATCCAATCAGTTTAGACCCCAACTTAATTACCAAAAATGGAATTAATTAATTGGATAGCAAAAAGACCATAATACCCTTCAAAAATCCGGTTTTGACTTTCCTTATCTAGACAACCCAACTTCAAATGGACATATCTCCCTCATACTAATTTGAAATCGCGCAAACTCGGCGCCGTTGGAAAGATAATTCAAAGATATTTCCTACGGTATCTTGTAGAACACCTAAATCACATTGAGCTAGTAGTTATGATCATTTGAAGTTGAC